>CM051695.1:27191987-27199703 GCA_028022725.1 Lycodopsis pacificus
CTGTTGAACATGGAAAGGAATTTGACATGACAGGAGGTGCATAACATTTAACAACAATCAACAACATCAACAGAGCAAAGTAGAAACATATTAAAATGTACAGAAAATATAAAATAAAGTAAAATATTAAATATTAAATAAAGTGAAATATAAAATAAAGTGCACAAACGAACAGATAACAGGACTATAAACAAGTGAGATCATTCAGACTGGCTTTCATGTGACGTCTTTTTACTGCTTTATTTTAATTTTAATTATTTAATTATTTTAATTTAATTATTTTTATATTTTAATTGTATTATTATTATATTTATTTTTTTCTTAGTTTGCTCTTATCGTATCCATCTGTTTTTTGGGTTCATCTTAGTTTGTTGGGCCTCACTGTTGAGCTTTGTGTTTTATTGCTTTGCTTCATTTGTCAAAGCACTTTGTAAACTCTGTTTTTAAAGATGCTATATAAATAAAAGTTATTGTTAAAGGTGCTATATAAATAAAAGTTATTGTTAAAGGTGCTGTATAAATAAAAGTTATTGTTAAAGGTGCTGTATAAATAAAAGTTATTGTTAAAGGTGCTGTATAAATAAAAGTTATTGTTAAAGGTGCTGTATAAATAAAAGTTATTGTTAAAGGTGCTGTATAAATAAAGGTTATTGTTATAAGTCGTAGGAAAGGCAGTCAAAGGAGAAGGTGTTTAGTTGCGGCGTACTGAAAGGAGCAGGACTTTAGTTTAAACTGTTGGTTGAAGTGAACTGAAGCTGAAGTGGACTAAAAGGAGTTGAAACTGTTTTTTTGTATTTAATGTGAATGTAGAAAAAACAAATCAGATGTGTCAATCAATGTCTCATTAAAAATAATAATAACAATAATAATAATGAGCCTTCATCAGCAGTTTTATTGTTTATCTACAACTACAATTTATTCCATTACTTACACCTTGCAGCACCACTTTAAAAAACGTGTGATTATATGTCCTTGTAATTTGCTTATTTTGTTGTCAGAAGATGAATGTGACGCTGCTTTAGAAAGTGTAACCGGTGATACGTTTAAATAAACCGAATAACAACGAGGTCAACTTGTGCAAAAACTGTTCAGAAGCACAGAAAGTAAAAGGTGTGATCCTCTACGTTCAACAGCAATGATGAGAACACACTTTCTCTGGTTCTCTCACACACTCTCACACACCCCCTCTGGGTGGTGTTTCTTACCCATCTCTGACCTTTAGCCCCGTAGTTGCCTGGCAACAGACAGGCAGATGTGGGCGGAGTAGGTGTATTCTTACCGTCTCATTATGAGACATGGGGAAATTCACAATGAGCCACGCCCCCCACACACACACACACACACACACACACACACACACACACACACACACACACACACACACACACACACACACACACACACACACACACACACACACACACACACACACACACACACGTATTAATCATCACATTAGCCACACACATGTTCAGTCTCATGAGAAAAATGCACGTAGAGAGAATAACTGACAGATGAGGTCCGTCTGGGTTATGGATTTATCGTATTTTGGTCGTCATCGTCGGTGTGAATTCCCGCAATGACCACAAACAGCTGAGACTTGTTAAGCTGGAAATTTGAGACAGAAGAGAAACATGTTTGAACAGAAGGTATTTTTTGTGTTATCAGACGGAAACACAAGAGTTGCTCCGGTGACGTTGAAGGATTTAGTGCCATCTAGTGGCGAGGTTGCAGATTGCAGCCGGCTGAATACTCCTGTGCTCACTCCTTCCTCCGCAAGACGGCGGTAACGTGAGCCGTCGTGTGTATAAACACCGCGGTAACGCCGCTCGCCTCGCCCGGCCATCCATCCCATAATAACACGACTTTAGCAGCAACTGAAGGCGGCTGGCGGTGCCGCGGTTTTGCACACTCGCTGCTCACGTTACTGCAGTTTCACGAAAGAGGCCTTCAGGGTAACGAGTCGGGTCTTGAAAACACGATTCTTAGTTTCAAGAGATGAAACACGAATGAAAACATAGTTGGGGATATTATATTCCATTTCTGCTAATAAATCCCCAGAAATGCTCACCACTCCCTCACACTCTACCTTAAATGAACCACTTTGTCAGCGGATGTGTGATATATACATTCATGGAAATATACATGCTACCACTTTAACATATTGTGCGCACAAGGAACGCTCGTTCTCGGGGTAAATCCACCGTTAACGGACAATTAGAGAAACGTGAAGAGTAACTTCTCATTTCACGCCCTTGAAAGGAAACGATGGTTCCCTTTGGGCCGCACTGAAGCACAGGTAGGACAACCAGCAGCAGCTGCACCACAGAGGGGGATCTTACTCAGGAACAGAATGGAACGGAGGTGTTTTCCCAGTTCGACTAACGCTCGGTCCGGTGATTCATGAACAGCAACAGACAGTGAACACAACATCGATACCTGGAAGTGATCAGTTTTGGGTAAATATTTCCATTATCGGGTTGCCGAGCATCAGATGACTGCGTGTTAAATACACAAGTTTATTGTTTGGAGCAATGAACCCTGAGATTGTTTACATCCTGTTTTTTCTACCACACATGTTCTTGTGTTGTCAAAGTGTGTTCCGTCACGGCTGAAATGTCACGACGTGCTGACTGTGGTTTAGAGTTCCGCTTCTCATGTATTTGTTTCAGTAAACGCTCAGTTGTGATCATAAGAATAAAGAAAAGGCAAACACACCGTGACCACGCCCACTTTCACGGGACAGGAAGTTTATAAAAACCGTGGGCGGAGCTTGTAAAGCGTCATCTTTGTTATTAAGCATCAGTCAGGATAAAAAAAAAGTCATTTTGAGATTTCACAGTTTCAACCAAATTAAACATCTCTGATACTTAAACCAGAAAGAACAGCAGCTTAACTGGGTTTGGATCAGATTATTACACACAAGTAGAATATTAAAGATGTTAAAATGACAAATCGGACCAGACAGGGAGCCGCTTCCTCCCGACCACAATCACATTATTGTTAACTTGCCTGGCAAATCAGCTGCCACCGTTTGAATATAAATGGGCTGATTTGTCCACACACACACACACACACACACACACACACACACACACACACACACACACACACACACACACGCCCTGTGGTTGAGTTGTACACGACCGCCGGCCAAGACGACATGTTTTGTCAGCCGAGCGAAAGCCAACCACTATTTAAGGAAGACCGCAACGCTGCACTCTCCTCAGAGCCAAACACAGGAACACTGGATGACTGACTGGTGGTCAGTGCGTTTGGCACGCCGCAATGCCAGAGAGGAAAACTGTTAAAGCGCCGGTTCTTTTCATCATTTACTCATTCACTCAGGAGTTCTTCTGATGCATCAATTTCAAATTCATTATTTTGTCCAACCAACAGTCCAAAAAAACCCAAAATAATGTAATCTATGACCATATCAAACAGGGAGGGAAGGAAACATATATTTGGCAGTTTTGGTTTCTAAAAGACGAATAATCAGTTGTAATTGTTTGTCCATAAAAATGTCATTGAAATCGGCTCAGAAGAGGTTTTCAGAAACATTTTGCAGCTCACACAAAATCTATTTCAATAAACTGCATTCAAACTTTCCTATTCCGGTTGACGCTCCGTGCAAATTCGTCCACAATCGAACTCTTTTTCCCCCCACAGATATAAAACTAAATACAATAAACACTATGAATGTAGATCCAGTACCAACTGTAGATGTAGAAAACCCCACTTCCTGTTCCTTCACAGTGTAATTCTACTATTGTTCCTTCTGTCTACGAACACACTGCATGTCTGTACATCCGGGAACGTTGAAACGTTTTGATACTTTCTGCAAAACCTTTGACCTTTTGACAGAAAGTCTTCTGTTTAGAAGAAGCCTCAACTCTGCAATTTCTTGATTCACACGAAATATTCGATCAAAGGATAACTACGCAAGATTACAAACATATAAAAGTATCTCAGCGTTAGTGAGGATTTCAACATGCTTTTCCAAACTTCCCACTGATTTTGAAGTGTACAAAGAAGCAGAAATCTTCTCCTCTCTGGATTCTACCGAAACACCACTCACAGTTTTTGCAGCTTTTTTTGTTTTCCTCTTGTGTTTTTTACAGTAAAGCTGTTCGGTTAGAATTAGAAAGCAAAAGATCTCTGAAGCTTTGAATCAAACAGCAGATCAAGGCACCCAGCGGGCTTTTGAGCCGTGCTAAATTCCCCCTGTCTGGTGAAGATCTCATACGCCTGCGCACATGAACAACACAAGCCACTATCTGCTGCATCAAAGCAGCCACTGAAACCGACACCACCTCCCCCCCCCCCCCCCCTCCGGTCTCTGAAGTGAGCCGCCCCATTTGATCTGCACAAGCCGTACTGGCTCCTGATGCAGCCTGGATGGGGAAGACCGCCCCAACAGTGAGTGGGACGTACCACAAATGTGACTGGGGAGGAGGAGGAGGGGGGTGAGATGCTCAAAGTATATCGCTGCGTGGATTTGTCACTCAACAAGGTGGGTGTGGTTGTGTGTGTGCGCGTGTGTGGGAGGTGGGTGAAGATGGGGTGGGGGGGTTTCCTCGAGAATATTCCCAGACAATAATCAGCGCGTGGGTTTTCTTTTTCCATGATTGGGCTCATCTCCGATACAACCCGACAAGAAAACAAAAGAAAAAAAGCTTTGCTTACGAGAATCACTGCATCATGTGTGGGCAGAGCCCTTCAGGTTTCTGATTTATGGCAAAAAACTTACTCAATAACACACCTGGCTCACATGACGCAGCTCTACACACGTCGAAGTTGACCTCCACTTACAGCAGCATGTTGTTTTGGAGTTTGTCTCCCGCCACGCAGACAACAGATTTTTCTGGCCACCGCTCGAGAATGATTTGGGAATCCCCCTCTCTCCCCCCCCCCCCCCACCCTAATTCAAGCCGCCCCCATTTGTTTGCTGTGGTTCCTGGGTCCCAAAGGGGGTCAACACCAATCTCCCCCAGACATAACAAGACGAGGGGATTGTATGAAAAACACGAGTTGATGTTTGAAAGATCATAGAAGACGAGCACCCCAGATCTGATTTATTTTGTTATATCTTAGGGTCGCGGCAGAACAGAAGAAAAACTCCTCTGAACTCTCGAACAAAACGAGGAGCAGCACCCCCCCCCCACTGAACACACGTCCTGGTCTCTCTAATCCAAACACGCCGCCATAATCTCCGGCTATCATCCGACTCATCTACCAGCCGAAGGAAGAGGTGGAAACCAAACAAACGACGAGAGACAAAAGGGCCACTTTCACCTTGATCAGCCAGGCGGGCAGACTCCACTGGGGAAAGCTTTACAACGTCAAAGGACATGAAAGACGTCGACAGAAGACGTTGAAGACTACACCTGAGAGACAGACAGAGGATCAAAGAGGGGAGCTGCAGAGAAAGAAAGGAGCAGGAGAAGAGGAAATCTCTGTCTATACACAATGTTTAAGCCTAAGACACAAATCGGATGAATTTCCAACAACTGGGTTGAAGTGGATTAGTGTCAGAAGAACCGTCCAGAGAAAGTCCTCCACAAGCATCCGAGTGTGTTGGCGGCTGCTATTGTTCAGAGTTCTCGTCTAAACGGCTGTAATTCATTCTGAACTAAAGACAAAAACAAAGAGATGTACGTGGCACCAACTAAACCATGACAGAGACTTCCACAGAGGACACACATTCTGATGTTACACGCCTCTAAACACCACGACAGTAGCGTTCGCTCAACATCGTCTCACTCCGTTGGGCTTTGTTGAACTACAAGAACACAGCCATTCTCTCGAGCAATGTTCTAGAGTGGTGCGTCGGAGCCTTTTGGCAAATAACGTACAGCCGACGTGACCTTTGATATTATTTTGAGTGTGCAACAACGTCGGTACTTCAGAGCGTTCTGTCTTTCGGTCCGACTGCTCGGCCGATATCGGGGCGTCGGTGAGCGTCCGTGGCTCTACTTTTTTGCGTGTCGAGCACCAAACCGGCGGCGTTTCGGACGATCCAGCACGTTGAATCGGCGGTAGCAGCGACGAAGCCCGTTGTTGGATCAGTACACTACAATATATAAGCAAGCGTGGATAGCAAACAAACGACTTCCATCTAAACCAACGCCTTAAACTCATCTGATCGTTGCGGTACTCGAATATTTTTCACGACGACGTGGGCCGTCTGGATGACGCCAAGTGGTGAGCGAGAGCGCTATGAAAACGATCGGCTAACGCTGCTTCGGTTCATGAATGCGTCACGACATCCGTGTCTGAGAGACGAGTGCACCTGCTGATCGTTTGTGTTGGCAAAGACTAAGGAGACGTGAGGTGACGCAACAGTCGGATGCAGAGCCGCTGCTTCGCTGATGTCGGGTTGGCGCGTCTTTGACTTAACGTGTGCAAACAGGACCGAGCCACAATGCACCGACAAATCAGGAGAGCGAGAAAAAGCCACTCGCCTGCAGCAACAAACTCATCCTATGGAAACTGGATTTGTTATAGAAACAGGATATTACTCGTCCCCTGCAGGCATTCACTTCAATAGAAGTCCCAACATGATATCACTGTTATATCCTCTTTGATTTTACTCACTACTTGTGGATTGACTGTCATTACTTCGGCTTTAATTGATTCTGTCTCAGTCTAGAAGTGTTTTTATCGTGAGTATGTTGCGGTTGTACTGTTCTCGTTCTCATAGACTGTTTGTAAGAAGTGGACGTAGTCGTTTGGAAGCCTTGGGTTTGACCATCTTGGCCTTTTTTGCAACCAGTGAACAGGAAGTGACCATATCTGGACTGAGGAGTGACGTAGAGACGCCGGATACTTCTCTGGTAGAGACCTGTCAATCAGCATGTAGCCCCGCCCTAAAGCATCCCCTGCTTTATGGTCTGTTTGACTCTGAATGGACCATAATGTACTAAATGAACATCATGCTGTATTGAAGAAGACTACGTCCACTTCTTCTATACAGTCCGTGGGTTTAACACAATTAAAACAATTTGCTTCCTCTTTAAGAGGTTTATTCAACAGTGTCATTTTCAACCGTTTAGTGCACAACATTTCTCGTTAGTACATCGTTGTTGGTGACAGACAGAGTGAATGTGATACAGAGAGACAGACGAGGAGGAGGAGGGGGTGTTAATGGTTCTGTCTCCTCCGTGCAGGTGAGTCTCCTGCGGGTCCTCTGTCCTAACACACTATTGTCTCCTTATCTACTTCCTCTCTCCTCCTCTGCAGACACTGTCTGTTTAGACTGCGGCTCTCTCTCTCTCTCTCTCTCTCTCTCTCTTCTCACTCTCTCTCTCTCCTCTCTCTCTCCTCTCTCTCTCATCCTCTCTCCTCTCTCTCTCTCTCTCTCCTCTCTCTCTCTCTCTCTCTTCTCTCTCTCCTCTCTCTCTCTCTCTCTCTCCTCTCTCTCTCTCTCTCTCTCCACAGCTGCAACTCAACTGTGCCACGAGTACACACAGGCTTATATGTTAAAGCTGCTGTCCATATGTATATTTAAAGGTTTGACCTCCTGTTTACAAGCAGGCTGACATGGATAACACATCGTATATATACATACATATATATTTAGATCGTCTATAGTTCAGCACTAAATATCTTGTAAACAAGCTTAGTAATAGTGTTCAAACCAGACTTCCTTTTTAGTTTAGAGGGTCAGCCCCTTGCGTTTCACAGTTATTCTCTTTATTATCTACCCGAGATCTT
>CM051695.1:27199903-27269903 GCA_028022725.1 Lycodopsis pacificus
CATCTTTGTTCACACCATCCCCCCCCCCCCTCATTGTGGGTGTATTATCTGAGCGAGTGGATCTCTGATATGCCTCGTGTGGCTGTGTAAATAAAATAGGAGGAGAGGTGCTTCTTTTCTTCTCCCGCCTCTGCAAGACGACAGGACCTTCAGTTGAGACGGAAGCCAAAAATAAAACATGGCTGCTACTGTACTACTTCCTGTTAGCCCCCACTGGAAGACGTGCGTCAGAGATAGTTTGGTCGTTTTATTCTTGATGACATAAATATTATTATAAACTGTGATTAAAGTATATTACTTAAGATTTGTTGAGCGATGCAGTACTTTCACCTTCCTCATAACTGTGTGTGTGTGTGTGTGTGTGTGTGTGTGTGTGTGTGTGTGTGCAGACTCACCGTCGGTTGGTAAAGCCACTGGGTACATCTCTTTCAGCAGGTCACAAAGTGTGTGCACGCTGCCTTCAGGTGAAACGGGGCGAAACAGCTTCTGGATGAACGGCCTGTCGCTCGTCGTCTGTAATGAATGAGAGCGCGGCAGGTTAACAAGCACGCCAACACAGGTGAACAAACATCCAGTGTGGCGAGACGTCCAAAGACACCAACAACGTGGCCATTAACCCTTTCAGATCACTTCCTATTATGCACCTTTTAAATATGCAAAACAACTTTCTATTTCCTTGTATTTTTATATCAAAATCAAATCATATTTTTGTCCTGTAAAACAAAATGCAACGCGTGCTCATGTAAGCTAGTACCGACCAATAATATCACAACATCCATCATCCATCAAACCAATCTGCACCTTTTAGCGACATTGAGGTGTGTTTTTACCCACAGTCCTCTGTAGCTTCGCATCGCACTCAATTCTAAGCCCGCCCACTTTTTAGCGGTCCAATCAAATGCAAAAGATTTGATTTAAATTCCTCTTTTAACTGAACACCGCTCAAATGTTCCATTCCACTGGAAACACGTCACCGAGCGGACGCTAAAGACGCTAAAGACGCTAAAGACGCTCAAACTTTAGTTTTACTGAGACTTCGAGGACGATTTACTGATCCATCGATTTTCCATCCGATGTCATGGTGATTTGGGATTTAAGTTATTTACTCATCGGACATGAGACATCAACTCAAGGAACTGCTGGGAAAGAAAGCAAACTAAATATCCGGTAAACGGGACACGTTTCATGTGAAGGGGAAGTTTTAAGGGATGAACAGAGTTCAGACAGTGCCGCACGCAAATGCTGCGAATGAACCGTCTGCTCAGCTGAGCTGGGAATGCGGAGCTTTGATGAGCCCGCCTGCTCAGAATGCGATGTTTAGCAATCGGCAACATTTCGACAGATGTTACATGCGACGCCGACATGTTTTACTGATCAGGAAACAGTCTGGAAGCCATTAACCGCTGGTTAAGTATGTACTTGGCACTAGAAGTCAGCTCCTACACAGACTAACCGCTGGCAGTCCTCGAGGTTCTCAGATGAAGTACGATGGCACATTAGGACCATTGTAGGTCAATAGATAAATATAAAAGACGCAGCAGGGGGGGGGTTGAGATTAAAGGCGTGAATTTACGAGAGAAAACTCATACATTTAAGCCCAAACACATGTCTGTTCTCTGAGATTATCAACTCACATATTTATAAGGAAACAACTCTTAAGAATGGTGTTTTTTGAATACGTCACCTGCAAATCAACCGTCACTAAAGTTGTAGTTCACTCATGTATTAAATGAACGGTAAAAGCATTGAAACAGCCCAGATCGAGCTCACGGGTAGAGTTAGCGCGGAGTCGGCGAAGAAGGACACATGTGTGACTACAAATGATGTTTTCAAAGAAAGGTGTTGACAAAAGGATGAATAAATACATATATGGAAACGAGATTAATCTGATTATATTCACCAGAAGTATAAAACATGTCACCTGGGTTATAAATGAAAAAGATAATACCACGAGATTGTGAGGGACATTGATTTTTGGGTTGCCATGACTGATGGATATTGTTTTTTTTCCCCGTAAATTTGTGTTTTCTTCTAAATGTACCACTTTAATCTAAAACATACCGAGTTCTTTTCCTCTCAAAATTGCTATTTTAATCTCTGACATTTTCTAAGAATATTACCGCCCCTCCCGCGTACATTTATTTGATCTACAATAGCTCTAATATGCCGTCGTAGATCAAGAGAATAGTTAAACTATTAAACGTGACATTGTCTTTTGTTCCCTTTCAGAGAAACCCTCTCGTCTCCTTCACCGCTCCACAAACTAAACACAGTGTTTTGCTCGAGGACACTTCAGCAGAGTGCATGCTTTTAATCAGAATGCCATTCTGCTGCTCCAAAAGTGACAGTAAGCCTAAAAAGTCGATCTTCCCCCCCCACACACTGTATGTGATCCTTCTCCAGTCAGAGGCCGTCATGATGATGTAGCCCTGACCTGTGACCTCCTCGCGATTAGTTACTTCTCACGGTAATGATGTAGGAACCAAAGCGTGTCCTGCTGCTGACCACAATGCTAATCACAGTGGGCGAGAGCGGACCGCTGAATGCCTCGAATGTAAACTGTCTAAGTCACGGCGGGACAGCTAAACAACAAGTGACGTATGCCGCAATCATCCTCGTGACTGATGGGCTCTGATCCGCAACCCTGCAGCCAAAACATTCCATGTGTGAGAGGCGCGGGAAGCACGGTGGGAAATTACCGCCAGACGGCCGACGAGAAACCTCGTAAACTACGTCCAGAGCCGGAATGGACTTTGACTCAAGAGTGTGAGGACAGGCGGCGTCGTGTGTCGTTTACATCGGTATGCACTTTGAGGCAGTTTTACCCCAAAACAGACCTCTGCACAGAGCCTATGATACAAGTAATATCTATCGAACCGCTTATATTAATGAATGTATTATTGGTTATTATTCATTGTACTGTAACCTCCTGCAAATCCCATGAACCTGATTCTGACATGTCAGCAGCTATGTTCTTTGTGTCAAGAGTCTCACTGTCACTTCAGAGCAGAGTTAAGGCTTCAGTGGTTCAGGTTACCGGGTGACCCGCGTCCTCGGGACAGGAGGCGCCGGCCGCCGGCCGCCGGACGCCGACCAGGAGTTGCCGTCAGGCGGTGATTTTATAATGCTGTCCGGTTAACCGAGCGCCTTGATTCAGTGAATCTATGCACCATAGTGACTCAGGAGCGTGCACGTTTTAAACACCAGCTAATCTCACTAATTGGTTGTTTCTTTGAGTGAAGAGGTGTTAATTAGTGGAGTCAGTGCGGTGGGCTCAGGGATGCAGCATTTCCATCTCTTATATCAGTACAGAACAGTTATATCTTCATTAGTTGCAGCCATAATAAGATACTTCTCTTTTTTTGGGGGCACATATACAAAAATAGATAACATACAAGTTAAACAGATTGATGTTCAACCAGGCAGCAACCTCTGGTTCCGTCGAGTTAAGCTGATGCTGAAGTGTCTTAAACCTGCATTCTCTCTAGTGTCCAGCAGGGGCGACTCCTCTGGTTGTATAGAAGTCTATAGAAAATGACTCTACTTCTCTCTTGATTTATTCCCTCAGTAAACATTGTAAACATGAGTTTATGTCTCAATCTCTAGTTTCAAGTCTTCTTCAATACAGCATGATGTTCATTTAGTACATGATGGTCCATTTAGAGTCACACAGACCATAAAGCAGGGGATGCTTTAGGCGGGGCTACACGGTGATTGACAGGTCTCTAATAGACCATAAAGCAGGGGATGCTTTAGGGCGGGGCTACTGTGATACCACTGAGCAGCATGTCGGTGGTAGAAACTGAGGCCTCGGAGAGAGAGAGAGAGAACGTGGTGCGGGCAGATACCCAACCTGAGGTGTCAAACGGAGAGTCCGACACACAATAGGTGCCTAATCATGGAGCTGTGAAAAGGAAACCGGCGAGGACGGGGATCAGGTAACCGAGCTGTAACTACACACCGCGGAGCCAGGCGGCAAAAAAACAAAACAGCAAGAGGAGGGTGTCAGCGGAGGCGTGAAGCCGGCGGCTCGGGTTACACAGAAAGACTGAGTCACTGACAGGAAGCGCCGCGTTTTTTCGCGCGAGGCTCGTCGGCCACAGCCAGGAGCAGAGAGAGTGCGCTAAGTGACGGCTACCTCCGTTGCATTTTTAAATAGCCCGCCATTAATTATTGAGCCGGTCGCCATACAAAGAAGGCGCCATTGATCCCTGGAGGGGGAGAAGCGTGATACTGTTTGGATGGAGACACTTTCTTTTCAGCCAGGGCGACACCTTAGCTGGCACGGCAGCACATGGCGACACAAAGAGAGCGAGGTGTCAGTGGGACTCGGGGTAACTCTCGCCGAGTGAAAAGAGCGGGGCGGAACTCAAGACGGCCGCCTAATTGATGGAGGGGATTCAATCCGCCTAATTGATGGCAAAAAAAACAAACGATGGACGGGGGCCGTCAATCAATGTGAGCTTCCGTGAATCGAGGCGTGCGAGAGAAAGCGTTTCCACTGAACTCTGAGACCGTCCATTCGGAAATTAAAATTCCAAACCTCTCTTTGTCGGCCTTCATTTTCTCAGAAGTTGAAATGCACACCGGCAGAGGAGGAACTCCATCAAGGGACACTGAATCGAACTCTGAATTATTCACGTGTGGCGTGCTGGCGCCATTCATCGGCATATTTTGGTGCTAATCTGAGGCTCCATCGGGTCGGCGGGAGGATTTGTATTCAGTCGTTCTCCTGAACTGTAGGCATCATTTTGATGTTTTAACTGAACCATAATTGATGAAAGTACTGCCATTAGTGGTACCAATAGTGGTATTTACTCACGTAGAAGGTTTTTGTTTTGTCTGCCCGTGTCTCCATCTCAATACTACGAGGAATACTGTTGTTTCTATGAAACATGTTGACGGTGGGTATGTTCACTGAAAACAAAACTCTCTGCACGATAAGATACCACGAGAAGGAAGATAGGAAATGTGGGTTTTTTGTATCTTGGCAAACTGCAACAATGTACCTCTTCAGAGAGCAGATCGTGATGATCTTAGATACTCAACAATAATAAATGGTAAGTCCAGGGTTAACTTTATGCAGCCCAACAGGAACAAATCCAGTCCTATGGGGAGGAGTGCAGTTTGAAGCTTCGTTTGAAGCCGTCGCCGTGGTGAGCGCCAGAAAACGACGTCGTCGCGCGCCAAAGCTCCGCAAGTGGCCGCGGCTCTTGGTCGTGCACCTCTGAATTTTTGTAACCTTGGCCAAACCCTCAGAGCGTTTGGGACGCGACTGTCAGAAATAGTTCACTGATGAAAGCACGATAAACATGTCTAAGGATTAAACACAGAAAGACGATTCGTTTATAGATGCTTTAGAAACAGGAGGTCTTACATTTTGCAGCCAAATCAAATAGTTTACAGGATATTCTACCTCCGTTTCTTTATAATGCATGTAATACTTGACTTGTTTCTTTACAGGGTTTGTACAGAGGTAATAAAGTAGTATGTTTTGTATGGTGTCTGCTACGGTGCGTACGTGAGGGCGACTGACTCTTTAATGCGATATCGCAAGAACAAAACAAGGATATGGAATTAATTATCACAAATTAATCTCCATCTGACTCGGCGTGACGATGCAATGATCAGCTCTGTTTGCAAACACCACGATGTAAAGAAAGGGGAAGCCCGTACGCAGAATCATGACGAAAACTGAAGGCTTTTCTGTGGAAAGCGGCAGCGCCACCAGACGACATTACCATAAAGGCGCATTCCTCCCACACTGCAACGGGCACATCACCTGTCGCCTCCGGCCTGAGCCGTTTCCAGCATTCCCATGTTGTGTAATTGCCTGTGCAGTCACCACCTCCCCCTCGTCTCACTCAGCCATCGCAAGATATCTGCGAGGCAATAAAACCTGCATTCTCTAAAGGCCTGCACCGGAGGGTTGGTGAGTAAGCGCCGAGTCACGGAGCGGCGGCGAACAGAGAGGTGTACCTGTAGAGCAACAATGCAAGCAGTCTTTAAAAAAGAAAGGATAGTAATTTTCACTTTCCCGCGCAGCGAGACTGCCCCCCCCCCCCCCCCACACCCTCCTCCTCCTCTGGTTCTTTTGAATCACAGAGTGGCGTCACTACCGGAGCAGGAAAGATGCACCGGCGGCCAAACAAGTCTTGTCGCGCTGGCAAACACACACAAGCACATGAAATAGCAAATATAAGAAACAGGCGACACACAAACCGAAGCTTGCAAAGATCAGATGAACACACGGGAGTTTAAAAGAAGGTAAAAGGAACAAAGGAAAGGACAGTAGAAGAAGAGGAGAAATTCCACAACAAAGGAGTTATTATTGACAACATCAATGTCCGTATTTATGTAGTTTATGTAAGAGAGATAAAACGTAAAAAAAGTCAATTAAAGAAAACAATGTTGTTCATTTGAAGGATACAAACAAGAGTTAATGCGACGCCCAGAAATGTGGTTCTAAAAACGTTTCACCGTCAGGACATGAGGCAGACACACCGAGTGTGTCGTCCATGCCCACGAGGTGTCTTTGTCTCCGTGAGGACTGCAGGCCAGACGGAAATGAGCCCTCTGTTATTTGGACCGAGTGTTGTCATTAATTCTGTCTGCATCAAACGCAGCACATGTTATTTACACTAAAGACCACAATCTGGCTTTGAAGGACTCGGAGCATGTGTGTGTGGGGGGGGGGGGGGGGGGGGGGGGGGGGGGGGGGGGGGTCTTTCCTCTGTGTGAAGCAGTCTCCTGTTAAGTCACCACAGTGACTTCGGAGTGCCAAACAGCTTTGTTCTTCTCAGTGAATCTGCACCTTTTCTTTCCAGACTGAGTGTCTTTTCTGAGTTTTCTTATATCGTGTTTCGTCTTGTCACAGGAACTCGGCCAACAAAACGCTGGATTTTCTCCTCAGCAACGACATAATCAGGGTTTTTTTTCTGGACGATGAAAGTAGTTGCTCGTATGAACATATTTAGCTTACGCTGTTTTTCTTTCCAGACCTCCTTCGGTTGTAAATAATCTCACAGTTTGTAAGAGGAAAACCACAACATTCTCCAAAACAATCCAGACTTTTCAGGAACGATGCCATTTTTCAAACCAATATGTTAAACAGGCTTTGATGCTCCAATTATCACGAAACCAACTCGGCTCATAAATGGCCGTGGAAACTTTCAATTCGAAAAACAGCCAAAGAAACTGGAGCGGTTTGGGTTCCTTCTACCCCTCCGGCAGTTACACGACTTTTTACAGCTGCAACAAGTGCACGTCTGGGAGGGCGGGTCGCTGTCTTGTGAGACTGCGTGCTTCAGTCGACCACTTTAAAAAAAGTCGCGTTCTTTATAACCCGACACAAGAATGTTCTTTTGTCCCGAGTGTAAAAACGGTTTATTTACTCGCCGAAGATGTGAAAGTAAAAACAAAAGCGTTTATGGGTCTTTTATACCGGTTTTTATTTTTTCTATTTCATGCAAAACAGTCGGCGTTGATTGACAGCTGTACTCCCGCCTTTCCTTGTTGCGCAAAAATGTAAACGCAGCCATGTGTGGAGCACAGCGGGTCTCATTAAAACGCTTGACACGCTCAATCATAAATCAGCTCGGGGGGCAAATTACCAGCAGTCACAGCAGATATGATGTTCTGTTCCAAACATCTACAAATCTCTTCCTGTTTCCTTCCGTGACACTCTGATCTACTCAGATCCACTTCCTGCTCCATTTTTCTCACATTATTTCTTTCCCAACCTGTCCCGACACGCCTCGACGCCTCACATCCGCCAACAGGACTCGCTGACAGCGAGGAGGCCTTTTTCTGTTCGCTGCGATTTGAGATGAAGGTCCAAACGCACGCACGTTCAGCCGCTCGACTCAAAGCAGACTGTCAACATGTTTTTGTTGCAAAGATCCAGATGTTTTCCAAGTCTTTATTTCCCTGACTGGACTGGACGAGGCCTCCTCAGTGTCCAGCAGGAGTAAAATGACTGTTTGTGTGTATTATGCTTTACTACACTGTTATTCTGTGCAACTCCTGAACATTTCCACACCGTGGAAGTTGTCAAATGAATTCCCCACGCTTTTTCATCTGCACAGAACCCCCCCCCCCCCCCGCTGTCTGACCCGCAGCATGCTAATGTTTTCCAGGCGAGCATCAGTCGCTTATTCATCCTCTCGTCTTTCTTGTTTTTTTGTCCTCTAACAGGGAATTTTCACCTGAGTCAGGAAAAAGGCCGCTTGGCTGCCTACGCCGCCTCCTCCGCATCCCGGACCGAAGCCCTGAGGCACGTACACCGGCTGAACCCGGTTCAGTGGAATTACACGTACACTGGGGAGAGTTCGAAGTATAGGAGCCGATGAATAACCTCCAGATAGCACCAGGGCAAAGACGTTTTGTATTTTATTTCATTTTATTTCCTTTAATTTTCTTTAATTTGTTTTCTTTAATTTCTTTAATTATTTATTTATTTATTCATTTATTTTATTTTATTTATTTCATTAAATTAAATTAAATTAAATTAAAAAAATATTAAATTGAAATGATTTACTTTATTTCATTTTGTGTTCTTATTGTATCGATTGTTTTTATTGTTTCGTCTATTTTATTGTTTCATCTATTGTATTGTTTCATGTATTGTATTGTTTTTAGTGCTGGGCAACGATTAAAATATTTAATCACGATTAATCGCGTTGTTATGGCAAAGTTCAATAATGAATTCAAAAGTAGTGTATTGCGCACTTTTATTTTGAAAGTACTGCTATATGAACAAAAGGGCGATAACATTTGGTTGACGAGATGCAGGCAGCATGTTTCATACTTAATGTGAATATAATTCATACTTTGCTGGCATCTTATTCTGAAAACCGGATGTTGGTCTGAAGAAACCGGATGTTGTCTCACGTTCATGTTTCCGCTAACTTTCAAAGTCCTTCGCTCGCTCCCGATCTGTGCCGTTTAAATGCGTTTCCGGTGAATGTCAGCATATAGCTGCACTAACATGTCTGCTGACGTTACCAGCGATGTCCAGTAGTCTCCAGGCAGAGCAGCGGAAGTCGCCTTTTCTCTACGGCAACCCTGAAGGGACATCACATCTCTATTGCAAAACGATAAACATGAGACGGTCTGACTATATATATATATATATATATATATATATATATATATATATATATATATATATATATATATATATATATATATATATATATATATATATATATATATGATGTTTTCTGGCTTTTATCCCACTGTTCTTGTCATCCTCTTGTTGTTATGTATATGTATTGTCGCTTGTTTTTCAATAAAAAATAAAAAAATAAATAAAAATTTGAATTATAATAAATTTAAAAAATGCGTTAACGCTCGATAAAATAATTGTCGGTGTTAATTAATGAATGCGTTAACGCGAAATTAACGTGTTAACTTGCCCAGCACTAATTGTTTTATCTATGGTATTGTTTTATCTATTGTATTGTTTTATCTATGGTACTGTTTTATCTATTGTATTGTTTTATCTATGGTACTGTTTTATCTATTGTATTGTTTTATCTATGGTATTATTTTATCTATGGTATTGTTTTATCTATTGTATTGTTTTATCTATGGTACTGTTTTATCTATTGTATTGTTTTATCTATTGTATTGTTTTATCTATTGTATTGTTTTATCTATTGTAATGTTTTATCTATGGTACTGTTTTATCTATTGTATTGTTTTATCTATGGTATTGTTTTATCTATTGTATTGTTTTATCTATTGTATTGTTTTATCTATGGTACTGTTTTATCTATGGTACTGTTTTATATATTGTATTGTTTTATCTATGGTATTGTTTTATATATTGTATTGTTTTATCTATTGTACTGTTTTATCTATTGTATTGTTTTATCTATTGTACTGTTTTATCTATGGTATTGTTTTATCTATTGTATTGTTTTATCTATGGTATTGTTTTATCTATTGTACTGTTTTATATATTGTATTGTTTTATCTATTGTACTGTTTTATCTATTGTATTGTTTTATCTATGGTATTGTTTTATCTATTGTACTGTTTTATATATTGTATTGTTTTATCTATTGTACTGTTTTATCTATTGTATTGTTTTATCTATGGTATTGTTTTATCTATTGTATTGTTTTATATATTGTATTGTTTTATCTATGGAATTGTTTTATATATTGTACTGTTTTATCAGTGTTTAAATGTGACCGTCTGTCAAAGCACTTTGTAAACTCTATTTTTAAAAAGATGCTTTATAAAGTTATTATCATAAAAGTTATTATTGATTATTTAATCAGGGGTCACAAGAACAACAAAAATCTGCCGTGAAACTGTGAACTTAACGAGCAAATATACAAAATGAATGTTTCTTAAAAACATGAGGTGAAAATGGAAAGATTGGCAGCGGAGAAGCAAGTTTGGTGAGACCATCACGCTCTATCTGTGATTTCATCATCTGTAAAGAACTGGGAATGAGGTTGAATGGAAAACCGACATCCGGCGTCATAAAGGGATGTCGGATATAATAAGAGACTCATTGTTTCACAGTGATGACTATCTCAAGAAATGGTCAAGTTGCACAATTTGTAAAATCAGGATGCAATGAAGTGATGCAATGTGTTTCTTTTAACTGATATTCTGCAGGTGTGTGTGGGCGCCAGGGAGAAGCCACATGTACACTTCATGGTTCAGAAGCTGCACAGGAATTATATGTATAATATATAATTATTTATATATATATATATATAAATAAAAGAATCCGAGGCTCCATCAGGATTTGTAATCAGTCGTTCTTCTAAACTTTATGCATCATTTTGATGTTTTAACTCGCTCTTTTTGGCACAATCCACTTTAACAGGATAATTAATGAAAGTACTGCCATTTACGTACCAATATTTAGTCACGTATTTAGTCCTTTTATACATTGAATGAAGTATTATTTAATGTATAAGAGGAACCTGGATTTCTTTCATACATAAAAAGAAGAACAAAAAGAGTCGTTTTCGTGACTGTTTGGAGGGTTTTCACACAGACATCTGGCGACACCTACTGGGCTGAGTGACAAACTTCAGCTCGAGTCCAGAGACACTTAAAATGTACTGAACTACAAATAAAGGTTGCTGTTTTTATTTGAATGTGTGTGTTACCTGGTATATCCTGAAGGGGATGTATCTGAAGCCTCCCTCCTCGGTGGGATATTCCATCAGCTTCCTGTTTATGGCCCAGAACTGGTCGAACTTATCTGTGACGAAAACACAAACACAAACAGGTCAGCAGTCGCAAAACGTCCCGATGACAAGACATGTGGATTTGATGTTACCTTCAAAATGCTTCATCCAGGAAGTGAGGGATGTAAAAGCATGAAAACATATGGAAGATGAGGAATACTTCCTGTAAATGAATATAGTATAATAATAAAAATAAAAAAGTGTAGAGATACTCCAGAAACCTGACAATAATGGGAATATTACATGTAAACACATCTGGGGGAGAGGAAGGAGAGGAAGGAGGGAGAGGAAGGAGAGGAAGGAGAGGAGAGGAGAGGAAGGAGTTACAGTAGTCGAGTCTTGAAAAGATGAATGCATGAATGACTTGTTCCAGCTCAGGGTGAGACTACCTGCAGGATAAATCAATGTGTGCATAAAGCGAAACGTGTGAATCTAGAACTGATGTTTGAATCGTCTAAAAACGACCCCACCCAGCATGCACTGCTTTCAAACCCTCCGTCTCCCCCCTTCCGTCTCTCGCTTTCACACTGAACCTCCCGTTTTCTCTCTCTCATCCTGGGTGAAAGCTTCTCTCTCTCTCTCTCTCTGTTTCTCATCTCTTTTGGAACGTGAAAGTGTTTGGTTTCGTCTCTCGCTTTCATGTGCAGCTCCCTCTGTTTGGATCACAAGCGTTATCTGCTTCTGTGTTTGACGCCGTTGCAACCTCTTTGACAGCCACACCCTGAACTTTCTAAAAGAGTTCACAGAATCATCTGTTGAGTCTCCTTCCTGCACCAAGATGTGTCCGCTCTCTCTCTCTCTCTCTCTTAGTTTCAGGGGAACGTGGGAAAAGAAAGACGAGATAAGCAGCTGCCGCTTTTGTGGGTTTTGTCTGCGAACCTGTTGAAAACATTCTCAGTGAGACGTGGAGAGTTTCCACAGTCACAAACAGTTACAAAGTCGCTCTCAGTTTTCTGGACGTTATTTGCGGTGCGATTGGTTTGCTTTCTTGTGAGCTTTGGTTGTGAAACGGCTTCAGGAAGTGTTTCTCCAAAAGCAGCTGAACATCAGGAGAGAAACTGAAGGAGATAATTAATGAGCGAGAGCATCAGAGCATCGATTATCGATAACAAACACTTTCTGTCTCTATTTGAGAGCCAGTAGTTTTATTATTTGATGTTTATTATGAAGTGAATTCTTAAAAGTATAGATACTTCTGACATTATCAGGTGCAGCCGGATAAACTCCATCAACGTCACCCAGCAGCAGAGTATGAAACTAGTCGCTGCTAACATTTCATTTCTTTATTTTAGTATTTTTCTTGCATTTTTCTTTTGTTATTTACTTTTATATTTGTTTATTTGATAAGCACTCTGGTCTAATCAAGCAAGAAATGTCAAATATTTGCAGGTTACAGCTTCTGAAATGTGAGAATTTGCAGCTTTTTTTTATTTCCATATTCCGTCATTTTAAACTGAATATATTTAGTTTTGCTTCATGTTTTTGGAAAGAGAAAACACATTTGAGGGCTTTCTGAAGTGACAGATATGGACATTTCACAAACTAAATGTACAATTTATTGATCCCAAAAAGTAACCAACAGATCAATTGCTGATGAAAATAATTGTGAGCTGTAACCTTATTTATAAGTGAGCATCAAATGTGAGAGTCTTGACAATTATAGATCAAAACAAGGAGGCACATTCATACACAACAGAGGGCGGCAGCGTCAGGTGACCAACGTGTTTAACGTTGCCTCGTTTGATGAACTTGACCTGCAGTGATTCCAGGAATCTCACGCAGTTCAAAGACCCCCCCCCCCCCCCCCCCCCATCTTACTCCCACATCAAACTCAAACGCTTCAGTATCACCAGCTTCACCGACACAGACCACCGGACCGTGGGTGGACTCGGAAAAAGGGGAAGTAGGTGGGTGTTTGGGTGGGAGACGTTTTGGAACTTCACAAACGGCTATCAGACTTTAAAGGAAAAGTGTGTGTGCGTGTGTGTGTGTGTGTGTGTGTGTGTGTGTGTGTGTGTGCGTGTGCGTGCAGGAAGTGAATCTATTTGGATGTATTTTTTTCTGTCTTTGAAAGCACCACATCAACAAACGAGTGAATATTTTGCAAATATTAATTGTAAAAATATATGTGCGAGCTACAACATAAAATATGAATAACTGCATGCAGTGCGTGTGTGCGCGTGTGTGTGCAGGCATGTGTGAAGCTGCATATAGGTGTGTGTGAGCTGCAGGGAGACAACATGTGTGCCTCTAAGTGTTAATGAATGAATGTGTGTCACTTCCCCAACAGCTGCTTGTGGTCTTTCTTCTTTGAAGTGTGTGTGTGTGTGCGTGTGTGTGTGTGTGTGTGTGTGTGTGTGTGTGTGTGTGTGTGTGTGTGTGTGTCTCACCGTTCTGCAGGCCCATCCACAGCTGTTTGTGGTCTTTCTTCTGCATGTCGTTGACGACTTGGCTCTTGTGCTTGAGGGCGTCGGCCTCCTTGATGCCGGACATGAAGTGAGCCTCGATCACAGAGTTGGACGGGCAGTGGAGGAGGTCGCGATCCGGAAAATTCTGACACATGCACAAGAAAAACATTTCTATTTAAAGCGGCATTGTTGCGTTTTCTTCTCTGGCCACCGGGGGGCAGAGTTGGGTCAGTTATCAAGCTGAAACCGGTTTGAATTGCATTAGTTGCATAAGACAACATGGTATACATGAAATTATGTTTGTTTATAAATGGACTAATGGAGCCACTAAAGTGTGTGTGTTTGCGAGTACTTTAGCGAATGTGCAGTCTGTCGGTGAATAGACAGGGGAATGGCGGCATCTAGTGGTGAAGTTGTAGATTGCAACCAGCTGACATTGTAGAGCGATGGAGGGAGAGCCTTCCAGCGTATAACGACTCATTCTTAGGTAACTTTTCTAATTTTCAGGTGATCGTACACTTAAGAAAACATACTTGTTATATTCAATATATATATATATATATATATATATATATATATATATATATATATATATATATATATATACATATACATATACATATATATATATATATATATATATATATATATATATATATATATATATATATATATATACATACATATACATATATATATATATATATAGATCCAATAGATTCCCCTGAATGCTACCAACTGTCTCCTTAAGGTGGAACAGTTATTTCTTGTGACAAGCTGCTCCTCCGAGTTCTGGTGTAACGACTGCTAGAGTCGAGAGCGACACCTAGTGGTAGAATTTGGCATATAGGACTTTGGTCTGCACCAACTCCTGACAGAAATACGATGTTCACATTTCTTCCTCAGCTAGTTGCTGACTTTGTTTGTCTGCTGTTTGGTGCCGGTAGTGTTCAGTGGGTTTATCAGAGCTGTCTTAACGTTACACATCTTCTAAAACTACACACGTCGTTGTTTGTTTCATTGTTAAACATTCCCGAGTGGATACGAAGAGAGATACAGTCCTGTGGACACACTGACCTTAAAGTGCACAGTGATGCTCCAGGGTAAGACGGAGTTGGACGCGTGGAAGTCAAACAGAAGTCCAATTGGATTGTGCCTGAAACCGGGAAACGCAAACAGGAAACGATGTTACTTCAGAGAGCGTGACTTCCACTATCAGTCTGTTTTATCAGCCTTCTAGAGACCGACAGCAGCACCGGACCTCTGAATGAAACGCTTCACTACTTCTGTAGCAACGTCTTGAAATAATTTCACGGCTAACTAATTACTAACCATAAGTTTTAATGTGCCAGAAAACAGAACTGGTGTCAGTATGTTTGTTGTCTTCAGTCCAGCTTTCTCTGGATGCAGCGTGTGAACTTCAGGAGACATTTCTGTGTTTCAGCAAACACGGATTAGATGCTTTTCTTTATCGCAGCCTCAAATCCGCTGAGTGTAATTAAGCTATTTTTACGGTCCATCACGCTCACTAAACATGTTGGTCTTCACGGTCTAGCTCCCCTGAAGCAAACAAGTCAAATTGTTCCAAATTTGTAATTTAAAAGATGTCAAACCATGAAATATCTTAAAATCAAAAAACTAATTTTCAGTAAGAAAAGCAGCAGAAGTTCACATTTGAGAGGCCGAACCTGTAAACATTTAGATATTTTTTACATGATAAGAAATAATGAACTGAACCTTTTTTTAGTTTTTTAAATCTATTTTAACTCCTGGAACGTTGACGCTCCTGTAAACCAGACTCTTCATCGTCTGTGCTGCAACACTGACACCTTGTGGCTGAACTTCGTGCCTGCAGTCTGTTCACACTGCTGATCTCAGCACTAACGAGGCGACCGCAGTCTGTGGATGAACGGACTTAAGAGCTGCAGGTGTGAAGATACCGCTGTGGGTCTGACTCTGTATGTGTTGGAGAGTGTGGATGTTTCACTTAATCCAGTAAAACAAGGAACACAAACGGCAGTTTCCTGCTGATGTTGCTCGTTTTAATATGGTGCAGATTTCATAAGATGGATTTGGGTCAAAAACAAAAGCATTTTATTGGAGAAAATAATTAGATTCCGATATGAAAATACACTAAATAGCTCTTCTAACACATAAGAATACACCCACATTTAGAAATCCAGCAGTGTACCACCTCACACACGCACAACCTTGTTTAACCGAGAGAAAGAAAGAGTTCATCCGACGATCGCTCGCTCACCATTTCAGCGGCGTCCCTTCATACTCGAACCACATCTCCTCCACGTCCTCGGCCCTCATTACTTTGTGGAAGTGTTTCTTCACCTTGTCTGTCACCAGAGTCAGGTAGCTCACTCTGGGTAACAGCAGCTGAGAGAGCCGAGAGGAGAGAGAAAAGAGACGCCACGCAAATATCAATTATTGCGTAAATAGACATCATTGCCACGCAATCGTTAATGGGTGGCGTGTTTACATCAGAAGAGGAAGAAGACATATTTTATGGGGAACTTCAAGTTTTCTCTCTCTAGAGATCTGGTCTGAAAAACACACAAACGAGGGGGCACCCCGAGCAGTTGGGAGTTCCTCGGGAGCACCTCTCCAGCTAGTCCACTCCACCTGGTCCCGTGCAGGGATCTCAACCCCAAACCCTCCGGTTCCCAAGCCACGTCGAGCTACGTACGACCCACAAGATGTGTTTTATTGAAAACTAGAATAATGCTGAGGCTTTCTACAGCTTGCTCTGTGTCGTCTTCAGTTATGTTTGTTCTCCACGTGGCATCTAGCTTCTGAGGTGCACGTCAGCTACAGTGTGACACCCCGAAACTAATGCACTTAAATAAAACACACTCAAGATTACGCCTCTTCTTCTTTGTATTGAGGCCGTGTATTGGCGAGAATCTGGTGAGTCAATGTGTAGCATGACACGGGAGTTGCAATACTGTCAGTAAAGGAGATAAATTGCAATTTTTAAAATCTAATTTTAGGAAAACTGTCATAGTACAAAGATCACAACAAATCTGAGGGAAAAAAAGGTTAATTTTTCATTGTAATCTGAAGAGTCCCACCACAGTCCCTGCAGCATCCGACGTCGCAGCACTACATTTTGTGGCGCAATCTGAGCCAATATCCAATATGAGCAGCTATCACACTGACAAACAGTGTGCATAGAAAGAAATACTGTGCAAAGTGAATGAACACTGCTGTTCTATTTTCTCATCAGGAGTAACCTGTCAGCTGTAGGAACCCTGCAGAGGAAAAAGGGATCTCAGGCGGGTCTTTTCGAGGAAGCATGGGGGTTGAAGCAAGAGTCAGAGAGGAGCTGCACTTACATAGTAGGGCTCGGCCTCTCTCTCGGTCACCTCGTCCTGGTTCAGAGTGAAGCAGGTGGGGATCCGGCCGAACCACACGTCTCTCAACACGTCCTTGTCATCTGCCATGCTGCTGCTGCTCCCAGTGGCACATATAGAAGAAATTCCTCAAACACAGACCACCGAAGTCTGACGGCAGACAGCTTCCTGCTGTCAACAACACACAGCAGAGCAGAGAGACGAGCATTCATGAAACCTTTAGCAACACAAACCCCCAAAAACCACAGTGAAGTAGGCGGTGCAACACAAGCTAGTTCCACTAGTCTCAAAGTAATTCAGCTTTAAATAACTAAATATGTGTTTATGAATTGGTAAGGAGAGTTATTACTGGGTTATATTGCATTAGGAGAAGGCTAGACTTCACAAACTAACTCTAAGCCTGTCAAACTACGCAGATGTAATGTGAAAACTGACGTTAGCTTCGTGCTAGGAAAGCTAGCTTAGCGCGTGAAAACAGAGCAGAGAATTGTGTACAAATGTGCTGACGTAGCTTCCGGGTTGTTTATTTTGTTGTCCACAAACAGAGACGTGTTGCGTGCGAGGAAGAGGTGGTGATATGTGAGGAAAAGCCTTACTTTCTGGTCGGTGTTTAGTTGAAGTCGGCTTGAATGGAAGAAGGGCCGTGTGAGCGTCGATGTTGTCATTCCGCTGCTGTCACCGGAAAACAGCTGAAAAGCACCTCGTTCCTCGCGAAACAGCGACGCATAGCGGACGACTTCGTGTACTGCAACAACAACAACAAAAACATCATTTTTTTTATTTAGCAATGTTTCTAAAACATTATCTACCCATAATATTTAAAATAATAGTTTTATTTAAGGTCCAATTATCTTACATGTTTTTTTTATTTTTTTAAACCTGCACACTGTAACATCAAACACTAAACGTATTTGTGAACGAGTCATCAATATGCGACGTCTCTCTTACAGTACGTCGCATATTGTCAACTAGTAGCTTGAAGAATGGACGTAACATCGGACACGGATAACCTGGAAATGCGTCTTCAGACGCTGGAGAGTCAAATATATGGAGAGAGACGAAACAAAAGTGGAAAGAAACCCGTCAAGGTTCGCAAAGAATAATCTCTATTCCAATGAATAATGAAGAAGCTAGCCAGCTGTTAGCCTAGCAGAGCTAACGGTAGCGATGTGTGAGTGGGGCTAAGTGAACGCCCTGTTTTTATTGTATGCCTTTTGGCTGCACAACAATACGCTTTTATCACAATTTATGACTCCGGTATTTATGTATTTAGCTAAACAGCTGCTAGGTTAGCCACGTTAGCTTAAACGAGCCAACACTAAAAGCACTAACAATCTACATTTACTTGAAGTACAAATTCGAGGTACTTTACTTCCATTTTACGTAATTGTATGCTTCTACTCTACTATATTTGTCTCAAAGATTTTAGTTACTTTTCCAGATTACCTTTTTTTAATATATTTTTTCACCTCAATTAACTGTACATATCCCACCATGCTAACTTCCTCTGTGGTCATGCAAACGTTTTAGACCTGTTTCATATTTGCACGATTAACATTAAGAGTTGTTTTGTTTGGGACTCTTGGTTTAATAAAATACGTAATTTGAAGAAGCCACTTTGGGTTCTGGGAACTTGATGGACATTCTCCACTATTTACTCCTATTGATTGATGAATTATATGAGTGATATATCAACACGGTTGAGTTAGAAACTGCACTGAATTATATTGAAGTCACTGGTTTCCAGAAATTTTTGAAAACACAACTTTTAAATCTGAAAATCTTGGTTATAGTTTATCAATGGAGCCTCTCTTCCGAGCGTCAGATGATCTGATGCAGACTTTTCACTTACAAAGGAGCATTGAAGTGGATTTATTTCCTGTTTGCGGAGGTGGAGAAAGTCACAGTTGTTGCTGTTTGTATGTTCGCAATAGTTGACTGAAGTCGACTTTGAATTACAGGTTTAAATGTATTGTTTATGAGTAGATGAGCTCGTTCAAGATGTACTCTGATTAAAACCAAAACAATGTTATGCTCTAAATATCCAGACGCAAATTCCCGTGTTTGGCCTTCATACTGTAAATGTTCATGTTATAAACATGTAATAAACCTCCAGTTCTAAGCAGCGTGACACAGAGCTAATCGGAGAAGACATTGAGGAGAGTTACAGGACTCACTGTGTTGCTACATGCTATATAGCTACCTCCATGCTGCTCTTGAACCTGAGATTCAGTGTTTTTTGCACTGTATTAGGTGTAGTACCACATCCTGCACAAAAACTTCCGAGACACATTGATTGAATATATTGTACTTTTGAATGCAATCCGTGTCCTTTGTCCCGCAGTGTGCTGAGTCTCTGGCCAGGATCCAGGCTGGTTTGACCAATACGGCCAACAAGAGGGAACGAGTGAAGATCCTGCACAAGAAGAGTGAGTCACGCGCTGCCTCGTATCCGTCATAGCAGCCTGGATTACGGCGCTTGTTGTAACTATTCATATACACGACTTCACATTCACAGATTTATTCATGTATCGTGTTGTGGAGTGTTTTTCATGGAGCTGCAAGACTGTTTATGTAGAAAATATTGACATAAAATGCCAAAAGTGATGTTAAGTGCAGAAATTCAAAATGCTACAACAGTGCTTGAAGGGATTTGTGTGTGTTCGGTGGGTCTTTGATCATATTTATTGGTGTTGCGGTGCAGTTGAGGACCTGCTGAAGTACCTGGACCCCCAGTTCACCGACCACATCACTGTACCAGATGCAATGAAGCTGGAGTTCATCCTCGCTGGTGAGATCTCGCCTGTGATGGAGGACTCCAATCGAAATAACTTCCATGAAGTCGTATTTTTATGTTTAATGCGATGCATGTACAGTTCAATGTTATATTGTATGTTATGTAAGTTTTCACATGAAGAAGAAGACTGTAGAAGAACTCACTGTGGTGCTGTTTTGTGTTTGTCTGCTCACAGAGGAGGACTTCCTGCTTTCCCAGGCTGCTTTGCTGGAGCAGGTCAGCAACATGCAGCCGCTGCTGGACAGCAACTACATCAGAGGTAAGTTTGTCTTGTTTTTATTTTTAAAGATAAATCTATCAAATAATGTGTTTTTATTTGCTGCAAGGCGCTCTGGGATCCAGGCATTTAAAGTCTGCTGCTGAAGTACCTGTGTTCCACACGTGCCTCTGACATCATGCTACAGGCCCCGTTTGAACATCCTGTCATGCTTTAGAAAGAAAACAACGTCACCATTTATTAAACATTTCAATTCCCTGCCTGTTTATTCATCGGTGTAGTGTTTTTACAGTGTGTTTATCCCACCAGGCCTGTGTTAGCTCTGTGTTTCTGTTGCCTTCAGACGTACCAGAACACGCCACCAAGCTCCAGCGCCTGTCACAGATCCACATCAAAGAGCAGGTAACACCCCCCCCCCCCCCCCCCTCTGTCCCTGCCTCTTTGTGTTTCATCTGTTGACCCAATGTTTCTCTTTTACAGGACCAAACTGAAGCTCAGTCCCTGGAGGTGAAGAAGCTTTTTGAGGAATACAACAAAATGGTACGCGTTTATTGATCATTTCTTTTTTTAATTCCAGTGAAATTAAAATGACTACAAGAAAACATTGTTTCCACAAAAACAACGTCTCAATGTCATGTAATTAAAAGCTTCTTCTTGGGAGGTACAAGAGACACAATAATACCACTTAAATAATCACTTTAGCCCTTCTGTTCTTTGACTAATCTGTCTGGTAAACGTATAAACGCTGAAGTTTTCTGATTTCCTTTTTTTGTCCTCGTGTGAACATGAACTGACCCCTGACCTGTGATTGGCAGATGTTCCTGCTGTCTAAGCAGTTCACCCAGTGGGACGAGACCCTGAGGAAGCTGGAGGAGACCAAGGGCATCCGGCCTGTGGAGTAGCTACTGTCCACACACACACACACACACACACACACTTCTCATGAGGATGGTGATGATGAAGAGGACTGCACTGTGGTCGGAGCAGCTTGTTTTTCCTTATAAGTCAGAACAAAAGTGAGGGAAAAAGGATCACATTTAACTTATTTGATAATTATCATTTGTTACCAGAATTTAAATGAATCAGGATGTTGTTGGTTTTACAATTCTCCAACTCAGACTAATTATCTCACTTAGAAACGAATGAAAAACCTCGTCAGGACCGGAGGAAGTCGCTCCCGTCACGTCACACTGCTGCTATTCATTTTCAGACAATGGAGCTTTTTGTGCTTGTGTATTGACTCAACTTACAACACATTCCAACGCTGCCACCCTGCTGCAAGGCAGTCACAAGACTAGCCGTCCCACACACACACACACACACACACCCACTTCAAGGCTTTCTTCTCTGGACGCCTCCTGACGTTGTAATGACTTAAATTAGCTCATTATTCTTTCCATTGTTCTGGTTTTAAAATGTTCTATATGTCAAACATGACTGCTGTTATTACAATAAATATCACTTCTGTTTTTCTTTGACTTCTCCGGTGTGTGTGTGTGTGTGTGTGAGAGAGAGAGAGATGTCTGTTCAAAGCTGCACACACATTTAAGGGTCTCTGCATTAATGCGGGTGAACAACTGGTTTCCAACAAGGTTCACTAAAAGCTATTTTGGAAAGCATAGAAGTGCAGCAATAAGGAGAGAGCATGAGGGATGTTTATTGATTCATTTGTAGTTTCCTTTGCTGTTTAATACTTTAGAAACTCTTCATGTAGCTGCAGGTTGCACCATCTGTACAGGTGGTGTAAGGTGAGCAGCAGCAGCTGTCCTCCGTCTGCATATACACAGGATGCATTCAGGCACAGTATTGAGTGTAGGTCACCTGGTAGCTCTCAGAGCCCAACAGACAATCACTGAATGAATGTCCAAAGAGTTTTGATGGACAAGCATTGAGACAATGTAACTGTTTTGTTACCCACAGAACACAGATCATTAAAATATCACTGCCTTTAAAGAGTGTTCTGCTGCTTGTCATTGAGTTTTTACTGAATCCATGTGTGTTCTGTGCTGTTTTTATCACTTCAGAGGACGGGCAAAGCAGTCTATCTTAGGCTGTGATGTGGGTTTGGTTCATGCTACTGAAAATCCATTAAATATATATATCATTTGTTGAATGTCAGCACCCAGGCACTGACACCAAACCCTGATGTTTACTGCTGATCTTTTAGTTTGCTGCAATCACACACATTGCAGTTTCTGTGGAAACATTTGCACCTGCTGTTAAATCCCTCTTGATGTGATGGAGACCCCAAAAAAAGAAGGGGTAGTTAAGTACCGACTGGTACATATACAAAATATACAACATTATCATCAGGTTGTTTTATTTCGACAGTTGCCTCTTCTTGGAAACATGACGTCAGTGGGTCGTTTTATTCTCCTGTATTCATCCAGCATCTCTTTGTTGACATGAAGAGCACGACTTTAGATCGATGTTTTGATAATTTGATGGTTTTTTGGGTAATTTTTTGGAGGATTTTCACATCTTCGTCCTCCAGCCGGTGATGTCAGAGGCAAAGAACCAACTGACGAAGATTGTCTATTGAAAGGATGCTTCACTCGGTAGTACAGCACAGTGCAGCAGAGGGTGTTATCCGGTACACATATTACATCTCCTGCATTTTAGTATTTTGTATTCAAGTACCTGTGGGACAATCAAATCTTCAGATGATGTTGGCTGCTAAAGAGCGTTGCAATCAAGTTCTAATTAATTGGAAAACTTTTTATTTATTTTATTACTGTATGTACAAGTAAACTGCAAGCACAATACAGGCTTTATAACCACTTCAATAATTAAGTAAGCAAGGAAGGATCATTCAGAACTATACAGATTTCATGTGTTGAAAACTAACCAAATAAAAGTACTAAAGTATATATTTTTTGCAGACGATTTAAATAGCTAAAGATATGAGTCTGTGTTATTCATCTAATGTGTTGATGTTTTCTGTAGATGACCCTCAATACTACAATGAACTTGTGTATTTTAAATTTATTGATTTATTTATTTAACTTATATTATTGACTTTTATTTTGGTATTTCCAGTACAAACGGAAGTACGTCATATTGAATTTTACAGAATAAATGGGGGAATAATACGGTGTTATTGAAGACATCTGAAGCAGAGATTTAAGACTTTGAATACACAAAATTACCTCCTAGATCAGAGATAACAAGGTGATTTTAATTTTAATATAAGTTCAGAAAGATTCAGACTATTATGTTAGCTTACTTGACAAGTTTGCTAGCTTACCCGAAAGGTATGATATATTATATGTTCATAAATAACGTGCAAATTAAGGTTAGCACTAACAATAGTGTAACATCTGAAATTATTTTTATTGTTGTTAATTTTACAGAAATATAAGTATAAATACAATGTGTTAGCTATGAAAGCCCATCTCCGCCTTTTTTTCTTGAATTGTTTTTGTAAATTAAAAAAATAATAATAATTTATTCATTATTTGTAGTGATTTTGTTATGTTTTTTTTTCCATCCTGCTAAAAACGTTGGTTGGAAATATCAAACAGAGTGAGCTGTTTCCGGTTCGTGCATAGAAGATCTTTGGCCACGTGGTTTTTGCACCAGTAGGAAGGCGCGTGAAGGCTGCTGGTTCGTTGGAGAGTTTTTTTAACAGCGGACCCCAATCATGGACAGGACGGCCGTGGTGAAGGTCGGAGCCGCGGCCAGCGCCAGCGTCTGTGCGCTGTTCGGCGGCGTGGTTCTGGCTCAGTACATCGTCGCCAAGAAGAAGCGAGCGGGGAAGAAAACTAGGATCATAGAGATGGTGAGCTAAAAAAAATAACCCAAGGCGCTCGCGCTGCGTCAAGTTCGACGGCAGAGACAATAACAGGAAGTGGGCGGAGTTGTACCTTCAAAATAAATGCGTGCGGTTGAGAACAAGTCTCGAAAAGTCCATTGGTTGAGAGCAGTTTTTAACAATTAGGATTTATTTATAATTGTTATCGCAGGCGTGACTACTTACACCTCAATCTAACGTGTTATTGTGCTATCAAGTATGTGAAAACCTGCACTTTATTTAAACAATTATTAAACAATATTATTAGATATTCAGGAATCACCAGGATAAAAAAAAATAAGTAGTAGTAAATCAGGCATTAAATACATTGTCCCATAGATTAAAATACTTAAGCATATAAATACTTAAGTATTTTAATCTATGGGACACCTACAGGACCTGTTCGCCTTTATTCTGAAAAATCACGTCCGGAAATTGCTTGTCAGTAGTGGACCCTGCATGGTGCTCTGCGCAGGCGCGAATGTCCCCCTAAAACAGCAGCTGTAGGGGTTTTTTTTAGAGGTCACCACAGATTATTTTTTCTTCTTCTTGTTCAGACACCAGACCGCTCTGACAGCAGCTGAGCCTCCGCGTGAGGCTCGCTGCGGCTCTTTGCACGGTCCTGGGATGAGTTTGCTGCTGTTTCGGTCAGCGTGGAGGTTATGCAAGCTGCAGCAGCACCTCTGTGCAGCCTCCTAACCTGTCCGACGGGAATCATCCAAACATGCCAAAGTAACTGCAGACAATCAGGGGGCCAAGGGTCATATGTCGAGATGTATTTGACTCGGGTAGACAGACTTTGAAACATTTCTATACACATTCAGAATTATATCTTATTTATTTTAATTTGCCCGTACGGACAGTAACATATGAATTATTACCGTATGTAACTCGTACATCACATGTTTACAGAACACTGCTTTTCAGAATATGCACAAGTTTTTAAACTCTTTCAACGGATATTATTTGCACTGTCATTTACAGTTTGTCTTTTATAAAGGCATTTATTTAATTTATATTTAACGTAAACACCATCTGTAGAATACCCACGTGAGGGACTTATGTAGTTCCGCCGTGCGGAAGTGGTTGAAGATGCTACCAGCGCTCTCCGTTCTATAGTTTATGTTCACTCAAACGAAAGGTGTATTTTTCTAATTGAACCCTTTATAATTAGAGGTTTTCCATAACATGGGTTTGTAATGGGAAAGTCTTGCAAATTCATGTGGTGAAGTAGTAGATGGTCAACAAGGAATCATCACATACATATCTATCTATCTGTCTATCTATCTATCTATCTATCTATCTATCTATCTATCTATCTATCTATCTATATCTGCTTCATGTGTTAAAGCTGCATTCTCTCTAATGTCCACCAGGGGGCGACTCCTCTGGTTGTATAGAAGTCTATAGAAAATGACTCTACTTCTCTCTTGATTTATTCCCTCAGTAAACATTGTAAACATGAGTTTATGTCTCAGTCTCTAGTTTCAAGTCTTCTTCAATACAGCATGATGTTCATTTAGTACATGATGGTCCATTTAGAGTCACACAGACCATAAAGCAGGGGATGCTTTAGGGCGGGGCTACACGCTGATTGACAGGTTTGCTGCGGCTACCAGAGCCGTATACGGCTTGTAGAAGATATTTAGAGTTTGTACTTTGCAGGCGTTTCTACATGCTCTACTATGATTCATCATGTCTCGAGTTATTCGACCACACCTTTACAGGTGCACACTTGAATGCTCCGTCTACCCACGCAGACACACACAAGCTCGTTCACCTGAGAGGACTTCGCCCAAATTCAGCTGCCACTTTTCACAGTTCATCGTCTGCAGTAGAAACAGTTGATAGGATTTTAAAAAGGACAGACTGACATTCGTTGTTTTGTTGCTTGTAATTTCCCGAGACTCTCCCGGACTATAAGCCGCAGGTGTCCCCGTTGAACGACAAGATGCTTTTAACAGTCCTAAAGTTGTCTTCTTCTCTGAACATCATAACATGTCCGACTCGCTAGCTTCTAAGCTAATTTTAACATTACCGCCAATGGGGAAATGCTATGTCCTTTACATTACAGTAACTCGGGGTGAAGTTCAAACCTTTTACTACCACCTGGCCTCTGAATGCTATGACTCATTATGGATGACTCGGCTCCTTCAAGTGTCTCAGAAAGCCATGGCGGTGAGACCAGCATGCACAAAAGCAGGACCCTGGAACCAGCCCCCCCTCGATAGAGTCCAGCCGGTAGTAAAGTTGTCAATCGTACCGTCCTGGCAAAATGCCTGCCGTTAACAAAAAAGAGTTCTTGCTGCGTTAGGTGAGGAAGAAACCTGCCTGAGCGTGTCTCACCGCGTTCACCTCTGGAGGGCAGAACAGAGCTACAGTTGATCTGCAAAGTCTGTGTTTTCTTTTGGAGGAACTAGATCTCCCCGATGTTTTATTCGTGGAAAAGAAGCGGAGACAATACCACCAAAAGAACATGTGAATATTTAGGGTTTGCTACATAGTATACAGTATACAGTAGTCAATTTACAGATGTTGCCTTTACACACGAGACCGGTTCTACTGCTGTCACACAAAGTGACAATAAGTGTATTACAGTTTAACATGCAGAAGGACAAAGACATTTATTGGGTCGATGTCGACTTTGTTTCAGTCACAGAAGAAGGGATTTATTAAATATTTATCCGTTTTATTAAGTTGATTACATTTTGGCAATTATTCAATATTGTTGTCCACATATGTTGACAAAAATCTCATGTTTAGTCCAATTTTACCCACATTCCTCACAGCACATTATCTTGCATGAGAACATGCGTGGTGTGATGTTTTTGATTGTAGGATTTAGTTTTTTGTCGGTCGTGCGGACATTTCTTTTGTCAGTCGTAGACGGTGATATGAACGGCAATGGAAACTAGAAGGACCGCCACCTCGGCCGCTTCCACAAATGAAAAAGAACGCGCGTGTCCGCCTGGTGATTTGGATCCGCTCCTAAAATGTACTGAAGTTCTCCCTTGGTCCGCGCTACACCCGCCCACCAAGCTTCATGAGAACTGGGCCGGTAGTGAACTGAAAGCATCGCCCCCTCGGCGGTGGTAATGAGTCTGACCAGTGCTTTCATTTTACTGGCCGTGCTGCTTTATCAGCAGCAACAGATGGCTGTCACCATGACGACCTACAGCAGCTCCCAGTCGGGGTGGGGGCCACAGGCAGCTCGGAGGCATTCATGTACTTAAACGTGTCCCAATGACATGTTGTATTTGTGGACCAGCTGTAGTACCATCAGTCGTAGTAAGTGTACGAGTAGAAGTAGGACTAGTAGTCGCAGTAAGATCAGCACTGTAGGTAGTAGTGAGAAGAAGAAGGAAGTACTGTAGTCAGAATCAGACTGGAGGTACAGATACACGCTCGATCTGCGTCGTATTGATTAACAACACACACACACGCACAGTATCGAGGGCCTGTGTGTCGGTCGAAAAACTCAAAGTATATTACAAGGCCGATGTACTTGTGTATGTGTATGAACACTGGATCTTTTATCATCAATTAAAACTAGTTTTTACGACCCTGCCTCTGATCTCTGATGATGTTTACGCCGACAGGAGGAGAGCTGGTAACGTTAGCAGCACCGCTAACGAAAGGGTCCGCTACACAATGATGCGTTCAGGCTCTGTTCAGTGAAAATGAGTACTTGGGCTACAAGATTTGTCTGTAAAAAGCTCATGTAGTTTATGTTTTCATAACCTGGATGCACGACCGGTGACTCGGAGGAGCTGCTGTCCTCCGGAGACGAGAACACGAGACGACCTCGACTGCCTCGCGTACCACGACTCCCAAACAACTAGGTCGCCGCTCTCCGATTACACTTCACCAAAATAACACTGGGCTCAGAGAGACTGCAGCCATTTCTGCATTTGAACATGCACCAGTACATGCAAACACCCGGAGTTCATCAAAACAAAAACAACGAGCGGCGGCTCGCTCCGAGGCGTGAACACGAAAACCAGCGCGGGTACGAACCTGCGTGACTAAAGCGCCGTCAGCAAAACGGCTTCAGAAAAAAATATTCTCAATCTAACCAACATAACGTTCTCCATGAAATACATAAGCGACTCATCATGGTCCCTGAATGCACCGGGTTCACGGGGTCAACCAAGTGTATCATTCAGTGACCGCGTCACCAACATTGTGTCTTTTTAAAATAAACGGTGTCAATAAACGGTGTCGTTGTTCAACCTTCTGTCTTTATCATTCTGAGAGATGAATAATTGTGGCGTTTGAGCCTCTCTGTGTCGGGGGAGGAGTCATGTTGGGGCGACGCCCCCACGACTGTTGCCGTAGATATAAAAACCCTCTGCAGTCACGTAAGCCTTTCCTCGCTCTCGTTTTAGCTGACGCAACAGACCCGCGGTAAGTTAGTGTGTGCGTGTGTGTGCGTGTGTGTGTGTGTGTGTGTGTGTGTGTGCGTGTGTGCGTGTGTGTGAGCGGTTATAATTCAGACTGTAGACTGTTTTGGTTTATCGTAACTGTAAAAAGAAAACACTGCGCGCTATATCGTCCTGAATGTCGTTCTCTGATATTCGGCTGCTTTGACCTTTGACCTCAGTATTTGCTGCTCGTATTCATGAGATTGACCTCGACCAGGTTACGACATTACAACCGAACCTGCTCTCATTAAATGTGTGCAACATGTGTGTATTCTGTAAACGAGGCACAGGAACGTGATGCAGTGTCACATCGAGTGTGTTGAGTTGGGCTGCAACTAACGATTCATTATTGATTGATGTGATGATTCATTTCTAGATTATTCTATTCATCGTTATGTCTATAAAATGTCAAAGTGCAGGTGTGATTCATGAGGCGCTACAAAGCCTGATGCTGATTATAAAGGGTGTGTGTGTGTGTGTGTGTGTGTGTGTGTTTTTAACTATTCAGCTGTTTGCTCTTGTTGCCCCTCCTGCAGCCCTCAGCTGTCAGCGCTGTTGCATGAGAAAAAGCTTTTACATATTCATATCTATAGATCTATATACGCACGTATTGCTAGATCGATATGTCGCGCTTCAAAACAGAAATGCAGCAAAAGCAACTCGACTATCTCTCCTGAATGTTCTCAATCACTCAATCCCAGGCTGTGTCCTGCTGTGTACATCACATCAAATGATTTTGCCTGCAGCTTCAGCAGATGACGTTTGCTAATCGGTCGCGTTGGTCTTTTGTCGAGGAAGATTTCATTTGTCGTTTTTCATGCTTTTCTTTTCTGAATGACTGACGAGCACATCGCTGCCAAACACGAGATTTAAAAACGGTGCCTTTGTGTGATTCTTTGTGGTGAAAGATTGTACAGGTCTGTCGATTACATCAACTCATGGATTAGTGTGGCAGTCGACATCCTTATCTCGCGTCTTGCACCAAAACATGGAGAGGAATGAGACGGTCACCAGCTCCCTGCAGGCGTGTTTGTGTGTCCGCTCAGCTTGTTACACAACACCGACGGATTCCACACTTCAGCTGTGTCAGGACTCCTGAACCCCCCCCCCCAACACACTTAACCTCAATCCAAACCTCTTCACGTGCCGGAGCTCGAGCCACGGATGACATTCAGGCATCTCTGACAGCGGAAGCGTCTGGTTTCATGCTGCTGGTTTCCTCCCTCCTTTCTAACGACCTCTCTTCCTCTCCTCTCCCCCGTCCAGATGCCTCAGTTCGAGAAGTCGTCGGTCCACATGAGGGACCCCGAGAGGGTGGAGCAGATCATCTGCGGCCTCATCAAAGGAGGAGCCTCCAAACTGCAGGTAGGACACCAAAGTGCTGTTCTGGTGAACTGGCGCCACCCGGTGGTGCTGAAGCTCCAAAGTCATCAGCACCTGGGAAACCACTTAGAATGGATTCAGTCCTTTTCTGGCTGCTCTTGTTTATCATCTGGAACATGCACTCGCTTCGTGTTTTTACATTGAGGTCCTTTTTGTTTCTTCCCGTGTCTGTTGTGTCCGATGCACGAACTCCTCCGGTTGTGGAGAACGAAACGTTTTCTTTGTCTCCGTTGCAGATCATCACAGACTTCGACATGACGCTAAGCAAGTTCGCCGTCAACGGCGAACGCTCTCCGACGTGCCACAGTAAGTGCAACCAGAAAATGGGACGTTCACGAGGCCTGGTTCACTCGGGACTAGCGTGACCTGAGGTCATCTCGTCATCTGTAATCATTGCGGAGGTCGTTAGGCAGAGCCTTGGCGTCATATTAGGGTTAAAATAGACTTCACAGGAAACACAAAGGGAGTGGTTTCTAAATCACGCGGCGTCGCCCGGTAATACTCATCCCGTCATAAATGGCTTCAACGTCACCTGTCGTGTTTATTTTTGTGACCACACCTTTTGTGAGTCTTGATTTCAGTGTGTTTTGCGTCTTCTCTGTGCAGACATCATCGATAACTGCAAGCTGGTGACGGAGGAGTGCAGGACCAAGCTGCTGCAGCTGAAGAACAAATATTATCCCATCGAGGTCGACCCTCATCTCACCATGGAGGAGAAATACCCGTTCATGGTGGAGTGGTAAGAAAAACGAGGAAGTAATTGTGCTCGCGCCCGGCAGCGCTCGCTCTCCTCTTTCCACACGGCTTCACACCGACACACGCGTGTTGTTTGTTTGCAGGTATTTCAAGTCGCACACGTTACTCGTGGAGCAGCGGCTGGAGAAAGACAAGCTGGCCGAGGTGGTGAGCGAGTCCGACGCTGCCCTCAGGTGCGTGTTCCTCGGCGCTTTCCAGGCCTGTTGCATTGTGGGTATTTAGCTGACGCTGATGTAGAAAGGCCACAACTGACTGTACGATGTGTTTGTGTCTTTAATGTGATCACTTAAACACCGTCAACTCATTTATTCATGTTTTCTGATGCGGTTTAATATTTGTTTGGTTATTGTTTGCAAATATAGAAGAAAAATCACTGGACTTATTTGGATTTACTATCCATTCATGAACACAATGCTACATGTTTGTATCTATAAGTTCAGCTCTTTAATTAAGTATGCCAGTAAAGAGCTGCAGGAGCGGAACCCGGACATGAGTCGAGACAAAAGGTCTGAACACCGGCTGAATACATAGAACTGTTCTGTGATATGACGTCAGTCAGGCCCTGATTTCTGCTGTAATCCAGACTCCAGTGGAAGGTGTGATGTACTTCTATAAACGTGTATGTTATACGGTTGGTCGGGCCTCTCGCTGACGGGTCCCTCTGGGCTTGCTTTCAGGGAGGGATATGAGCAGTTCTTTGACCGCCTGCAGCAGCACAATGTGCCCGTCTTCATCTTCTCCGCTGGCCTCGGCGACGTCCTGGAGGAAATCATCCGCCAGGCCGGAGTCTACCACCCCAACGTCAAGGTGGTTTCCAACTTCATGGACTTCGACGAAAACGTGAGTCTTCTTCTTCTTCTTCTTCTTCTTCTTCTTCTTCTGCTTCTGCTTCTGCTTCTTCTGTTGGAGTCCGACCTCGCGGATAAAGAGACTTGATGTCTGTTCGCCTGTTGGATCTGCTCCTCTCCTCGCAGGGCGTCCTGAAGGGTTTCAAAGGCGAGCTGATCCACGTGTACAACAAGCACGACGGCGCGCTGCGGAACACGGAGTACTTCAAACAGGTGAAGGAGTACTGCAACGTCGTCCTCATGGGCGACTCGCTGGGCGACCTCAGCATGGCCGACGGCGCGCCCAACGTGGAGAACATCCTCAAGATCGGCTTCCTCAACGACAAGGTGCGCATGAACGAGGGTTCTCAAAAACACACACAGAACATGTCCACTGGGTAGAAATCCTCAATAACCTGAGGGCATGGAGGGGTCACAAGCTGCTGTTTTTGAACTCGTTTTCTGTTGTTTATTGTCGTAGTTTCACAAACAAATTCTGCAACTTCCAGGAAGAGTTTTGAGTCCCGACACGATGCCAATCCAACTAACTCCCTCTCTAATATCGATTTTATATCGCTGCGTATTTATTCAAGCTTCTCACCAAAAACGACATTTTACTTGTGAACACATCATCATGACATTGTAATTCACCTCGGCTGAATTCTCACTGAATGGAGCTCGACGGCATCGTAGCGTAACTCAATGCAACCTTCGCTAACGTTAGCTGTTGTCTTATTTAGCCAGGCATGCTAACGGCTAACGCTAACTAGCTCTCTTCCTGACGGTTTCAACGCGGATCTGTTAACAACGTGGCGTTACCAAGGGAAGAAGAGGATCCAGGTTTGTCGTAGAGTTTGCACATGTGCAGCAGCAAGAGCGCGGGTTGCACGGATCGGGTCGTCGGTGACGCAGTGTGTAGTTGTCCCTGTTTAGCGAGCTGATGGATGATGTGATGGCGTGATGTCAGATTGGTGCACAGACTCGACGATAGCCGACGTGTTTCTGGTGTCGGAAGAACCGCCAAGCCGCTTTCTGAGCGTTTCCTCCTGTCTCACTCTGCAGGTGGAAGAGCGGCTCGACAAATATCTGGACTCTTACGACATCGTCCTGGTGAAGGACGAGACTCTGGAAGTGCCCAACGCCATCCTCCAGAAGGTTCTATAACTCCACCCCCAGCCGTGGGCCCGTCAGACTTCTAACACCAACCTGAACCTTCTCCACCGTCTCTGGATCGACCTTCCAACTCCGTTCCCCCAGCGGCGCCCTTTAAAAAGCCTTTCTGCAAAAGACGCTTTCCGTCTCCTGACTGAAGCGTTCAAACGTCCACGCAGCAGCGTCTCCGGCGTCTTCTGTCCGTTTTCAATTGTTTCCTGATGTTCCCTCTCTGTCGTAACCAAAAGTGAGATAAAGGCCCAAACACACACTCTCCCTCCGTCTTTTATAATTTGCACATTATTGTGACAATTGTTGGACTGTCTTTGATATGGTAACAGCTGTTAGAGCTGTCCCTGCCTGTCAGACGTAGAACATGCTGCGCTAGAGCTTGAGGAATTAACAGAGTACGTGGAGGACGGCAGCAAGTGACCACAGACACTGTTTGTTTTAGGAGGGGGGGGGGGGTGTCAACATAAAACTTAGAAGATGTGAGGAAACGCACTTTACATTCTCGTGCACGGCGTAAATCAGCCGGCACGTTGACCTACTTTGTGGCAGCCATCTTGATTTTTAGGGCGTTGGGAACGCAATCTTGCGCTGAGGAGCCGTGTTTTTACGTCGGCTTTATTTAAACCCTAATGTTCTCAACCGGCGTCACATGAACACACAGAAGCAGCTCTTTGCTCTTGAAACACTCTCACTCATTCTGAATGTGCGAACTTCTGCGGACACACCAGTCGAGTGTTCTCCGTGCTCCGAGTCATTAGCAGGGAGGGAAACAGTCAAACCCCCCAAACCAAAGGAAGCGGTGCTGCAGAGCAACAAGATGACAATACATCGAGACGTGTGTGTGTGTTGCCTGTGGCTCATTAAAACCCAGCAGAAGACCCATTTCATTTCATCGACTTCTCATTCTGTGGGTAACATCTGAGCTCTACCTCTGAACATATTCATCCAAGTTGTTAATGTGCTGCTATCACCTGCATGTTGCCTTCTCTTATCGTTGAGTTTATGAAAGTAATTAAAATAAATATATATATAGTATATCAATAAAACGGGGAATCGTGTCATGCTGCATATGTGGCCGTTGTATATGGAAATGTATATTGTTTTATTGCATTTTGGAGGGATCTCCATAGGCATGGACAGGTGTATTTTTATAAGCGGTTTGCTTTCTCTCTCTCTCGTTCTTTGATGGTGTGATTTGAAAATACAATAAAATGTAATTTTGTGAGCCGTGACTCTGGAACACAGACTGGACCCAAATCTGGACTAAAAAGAGCTGTGAAAGCATTAATAATAATACAATAATGATGTATTCATTACATCATGACAGAGGGATTAATGTGAGGTATGCAGCTGTGGAGTGTTGAACGTGTGCTGATAGAGAGGACGTTCAGTGTGCAAAGAGACTGAAGGAGTGATAGACACAGGAAGTAGTGGAGCATCAGAGGACTGGAGACGGGGGACAAACAAGATCACTTAAAAGGCTTCATGTACGTTTATGAATGGAACGGGTTTCATGTCCACAATATAACTTGAAGGTGATCGTACCCAAAGGTTCTATTACGATCACCGTTGCTCTGGAAGTCTGAGTGCAGCTCGTGTTTGTTCTGCAGCGACGCGACGATCACAGCTGCAGTTCAGCATCTGGCTCATTCCGCTTCCTGTGAAAACATCTCAACAGTTACACGCTCCTTCATGAGCACCGCAACGCTTTATTTTCGTAAATAGAGGCAATTCACACAGGCACTAGTCCTTTAAGGGTCCGTCCACCAAAGGCTAGAGTCCAACCTACATCCATCGTAACGAATCTGTTCTCCTTAGATCCATTGAGCCGCGCCTCAGAGGCAACGCCAGCTCCTTCCCTCTTTCCTCTTTCCAGGTGAACTAGATCTCCGCTTTGACCCGTCAGCAGCTGGCAGCCGATTGGTCGACCCAGTCCCACACGTGGACGGAGCCGTCCGAGGCCGCAGACAGCAGCGTCCTCGGCCGCTCGGGATGCCAGACGTGGGCGGTGACGAACACGTCGTCGCCGGGCTGCGAGGAAACGGCGTGACCGCGGTGCTCGAACAGAGGCTGGACTTCCCGAGACTCCGTCTGCCAGACCGACGTGTCGTAGATCTGAACCGCTCCACTGAAACCTGCAGAGAGGCGAGGAGTTAAGAACCAGTTCAGAGGAAACCTCAGTTGGCGGCCCGGCGTCAGTGCTCGGAGAGCTTTACCTTTGGACTGAACAAAGCTAACACTTTCCCTTCATTTCCAGTCTTTATGCTAAGCTAACTGGCTGTAATTCCATAGGCGGTGTAAATATTCTCATGTATCTGAACTCACCCGACACCGCGATGCAGCCGTCCAGCGCCGGAGCCCACGACGCTCTGACGTCCGGGTTGCAGCGACCCGATTGGACGTCCAGCTGAGCGCGACTCACGGCTGCTGCAGGGTTCCTCAGGTCTGAAATCACGGCCTGTCCAGCGGAGGACAGTCTGACGACGCTGCAGGAGGACGCGTCCGTCCACCAGAGGACGGACTCGCCCGAGGACGCTGGTGGACGGTGACGCTGAGGAGCAGCAGACGTCCGCGTGTCGGCGATGTAAACGTTCCCGTTAGAGCAGCCAGCGAGGAAGACGACGTCGTCCACGAAATGTAAAGAGCTCAGAGGATCGTCCGAGTCCGTCTCTGTCAGACGAAAAGGACGAGAATCTGAGGAGCAGCCACACTTCTCTTAACAATATCAGTTCTGTGCTCATCCACTCACCTCGTTTTAAAGTAATATCACTTTTGGGGGATTTTGTTATTACACTACTATGACTTTTGTCGGAGTAGAATATATTTTATGACATGCTATACGATGACTATTTTCGTGAAATGTTACGAAATTTACGTTTTCAAAGTTTATTGGCCAAATACTGGTGAAGTATTTTAAAAGCGCTCGAGGAATCCACTGCTTTTATTTCTTTTTGATGTTTTTCTTGCGTAGCAAACGCGCTACAACTGCATTTTATTGTGCAACCCTGTGTTTCACAATGACAATAAATGATGCTTGAATAACAAAGAATCGAGATAGAGATATATATATCCTAACAAAGAGTTCAGCTCTGTGTGTCAAAGGGAACAAGATTGTGTCTCTTGCTCGTGTACTTCTGATAAACCTGGTATTGTGATACTCACTCACTTCTCATTCTTCTGATCTGAATTAAGTTACATTGATACACGTTATCACAAACTAAGACGGTAAATGTAAAGTGTAACGTGTTACAACAGTAATACAATGTATGAAGAGGATCTTTAAAAAGCATTAAGTTGAACTTCAGGATTGCTGCTGCTCTGACGAGCTTCCAACAGAAGAATGAAATGCGTGCTGAATGCGTGAGCGTGACGATGAATGAGAGTTAACGGCGCTGCACTCGGTATCTCATGTTACCCAGCGCGTAGAGGATCTGTCCCGAGATCAGCTGAGTCAGCTGGACGTCGCTGCTCTGAGCTCCATGAAGAACTCGAGAGGAGAGTCGAGCTGCGATCCTGAAGCTTCCTCCTTCTGAAACACTCCCCCTCCTCCTCCTCCTCCTCTTCCTCCCCTCGACACGCCCCGTCAACCTGATCACGTCTGTCATTGGACGAGCGAGACAACCAACCGCATTGTGAGGAAAACACGACATATTTTAGATTCAACTTAATTCACAAATGTAATCCGAATGATGAAACGTATTCGTATTCTGGAAATATTAACGACAATCAAACGTCGTCTGTTCTTTCAGGTGACTTGAACTCACCGCTGTCGTCTCCTCCGACGCTCCACACCTGCAGGTCGGAGGTCAGCCCGTCGTTGGTGACGACACACCTGCGGCAACAAAAATACGACTGCTGGATTTAATACGAAGGATCCATAAAAACAGACTCATTCAGAACACTGAGGCTCCGTCGTGCTTATTATCACACCATCAACATCATCCATCATCCATCATCACGGACTCCTGAATCACTGAAAGCCTGTTTCCTTATCGCTGCATTTGATGTTTAAGTGATTAACTATTCATCACCAGCTCCGCTACAAACTGTCAAAAAACAAGATATTCACTTCACAAAGTTTTTTTTTTTTTTTTTTTTTTTAAATTGGCTTAAAAATGACTAAAGTGATTAATCTAATTGATTGATTGCTGATTGATTTTGTGTCGATCAGCTGATGGATTTATTGACTACTTGTGATGGCTGTAATATTGACAGCAGTCGTGTGTTTTTAATCTTTCATGAGTTTTTGTAATATTTAGATAATAGAAACTCGTTTTCTAACGTCCTGTTGTATTTGTAAAGTTTTTAAACTTTAAGCACTTTGAAAGATGTTGTATAAATAAAGTTTATTCATTCATTCATGTATTCGGTATACAGCAAGAGTCAAGATAAGAAGGTATGTAATGTAAATGTAAAATCATCAAGCAGGCAAATATTTCATGAATTGCTTCTAACTTTCTACAATTTACTTTTTTCTATATATATATATATATATATATATATATATATATATATATATATATATATATATATATATATATATATATATATATATATATATATATATATATATATATATATATATATATATATATATATATATATATATATATATATATATATATATATTTTCTCTTTTCTTCACGTGTTTTTTGGAGAGATGGATTTTCCCCAAAATGCAACCAGTTCAATTATCTGACTTAAGAAGATACGACACATCGGTACGATTAATCTCGTATCATATTAAAATGATTACTCTGACTTTTTGACTGCTGTGTTCTTTGTCTTTTGGTCAAATGTGATTGATAATTGAGATGATTTTGGGCATTTCATAGACTAAATGTTTAATCGAGGAATAATAGCATCAGTTCTACTTTGGGTTTCTTCTTCTTCGAAGGTGTTTAATTGGCTTTACGTTTCTCCATCTGCGTTTCATCTTCACTTCAATAAAGCAAAGCTCAGGAATGAAGCTTTGAAACCAACATGTGACGACAGTTCGAGCTTCTAACTCGACTTTTGATGGACGTAAATGGAGAGACGAGAAAAAGTGAAGCGACACAAAGTTCATTCCAGGTGAGTTGTTTCCCTCTCACCTCGTTCCTGGGACGTGTCTGAGGACGCGGACAGGACCGTCTGTGAACCCACCGTGGACAACTTTAAAGTCCCGCTCTGCACAAAGACCCTGAACACAACACACAGCAGAGGCATAACGTGACGTGTGGATGTTTGTAAAAACGTAAAAACACAAAGTTTGCAATAATCTCTCACCTTATTGTCATCAGCGAACAGTTTCAGAGGCAAATGCAGCTCCAGGATTTCATTTGTAGACGGACTGAATCCTGCGACGCACACGGCTGGAAACACAAAGATAAAAGGTTCCGTTTGACTTTAAAAGCAATTAACGCTTATTCTGTGTGCCAAATTTGCATTCAGACCAATTTGAAATGTAATATTTTCAGATAATGAGCATTGCTAAAACGTAAAGTATGAACTCACTCTTCCCTGACGTCCACTCCAACACCTGGGTGGGATGTTCCAGCTGATACACGTGAAGATCTTTGTACCTGAAGGCATTTATTTAGATCATTTTAGAAACATCACAATAATATTTACACATATATGTGGCAGTGTTCGGTTACTCTTTAGGGAGGTTTAATGTTCACATTTTGTCTTTGATGGCAACATGTTTTTGTTCTTCAAACCTGCAGTATTCACACCAGACTCCATCCAAAATATGACATATGTATTGTTTCCCTATCTCAGGGCTAAGCACACCTACCGTAACTATAAAACACGACTTATTGTTCCTAATTAATAGAATCCACTCTTCAATTGGTAATGGATATATTTAACTTAGACCACCGTAGATATGTTTAATGAACAGAGAATGTTGTGCATCACTTAGGTCTGCCACGTGCATTAAAATAAAGCCGAATTAAACCACTTTAAACATGTTAAAACAAAGAGGAAACTTCTTCTTTTCTCACGTTTTCAGGGACTCGATAAACCAGTCATCTAAAATATCATTAAAGTCTGTTTCTTCCATCTTCAGCCTTCAGCATCCTCACGTGACCGTCTGTTGTTTCACTTCCGGGTTCGTCTCGTTCTCGAGCGTCTTATTGTTGACGCTGAACTTCACAGCGCCCCCTGCTGGACAGGAGCCACTGGATTTATTTTCACTTGTCTTACTTTTCTGTTCACAAACATTTTACATTCAAACATGAAACAGACTAAACTGAGCAAACAGGACGCAGACCGACCGTGGTGAGAAGCTTGTCCTCAGTATTTATTCACAGACATATAAATAGAACTCACATTGACTATCTTACAGAGAGAGAAGAAGAAGTGTTTCCTACCATGGCTTAAAAAAGATCATTTTGACAATATATTTAATGATTTAGTGTTTTGATTTTTTTTAAGTAATACAGACAACAATGCTCTTTGACTCTATTTGGTGGTTTAAAAATATTTTTATTTTATTTTAATATTTATTTATAATTATTGTTTTGTTGTTTAACAATAAGAAATAAAGTGTGTGGGGGGGAATGCAATGTCGCAGCTTTTATTTTGAAAGTGCAAAGAAGGGTCTAACAGGAGGAACCTTCCCTTCCACTAGAGAACCAAATGTGGATCATTCCGCCGCTGAAAATAGTCTCTATACATCTTATGTAAACAATCATTAACAATAATTACTGAATAATTCCACATCTGCTGTTTTCACCGTGTGTCTTTGTTTGTGTTTGCAGCTGAACAATAAAGCTTTGATCAAACTAAATTGTGACTTGAACATTAGTGAGCTCAACCTCTGCAGACGCTGAATATTAGCAGGGGCACGAAAACGCCAAACATCTGTGGTGTGAGGACGAGTCGAGGCAATTATTTAACTGCAGGACGGTCGTGTTGTGCGTTAGATAAAGAAAGGAGTGAAAGACAGTTTCTCTGTCCGTAACGTTCCAGTTATACGTCCGTACGTTCTCTTGAGCAGCATCAGTCCCGGTGGTTCCCACAGACCCATCTGAGCTCCGCTCGGTCTCTGAGGTCCGTCGGCTCCGTCGTGGAGAACCAGCTGCACTGACAGGCGAACGCCCGAACGCCTCTCCTCTTCTTCAGCCGGGCTCTGAGCTTCTCACCGTCCGGCATGTTGTTCCTACAAAACACACAAAAGAAACACGACGTTGGAGAGTATTTATGAGAGTAGCTGGTCTTTAATATTATAATATTGTAAAATGACCACATGACATTTTTATATCACCACAATTATTATTATTAGTTAGAATAATCAATGTAAATACTGTTATTACAACTACTACTATGAAAACTATTAGTATTAATATTATAACTGTTATAATAATAATAGTTATCATTATTATAATTGTTGTGAGACAATGATGGCCACGGACAAAAACCAAGATGGCGGCGTCCTTCACACACATTGCAACGGTAAAACAAAATGTGACACATTTGTAATGTTTACATCTGTTGAGTGATCAACAGCTGGCCAGTAAGAGATATATCGTAGATCGGTTTCCAAACAGGGGATCTGGGCCCCTGAAGGGGTCGCCAGATAAATTCAAAAGGGACGCGAGGTGAACAGAAGAAAGGAGACAAAACATCGTTCTTTTTCTCAGACGTTCCTCTGATCTCCTTTGGAATCCTTTTGCTTCTACAAGGACAGAGAAGTGAAATGGGAAGCGTTGGAGGAACGGTGGTGCCGTGTGGACTTCACGCCTCGTTGCAGACTCACCTGAGGAACAGGTAATCACAGGACGAGTCCCACTCACAGTCGTCAAACGTCAGCACCCGGAAGTCACAGGACGTACACCTCAGCTGGTCACATGACCTGCGCATCAGCCGTCAACAGGCGTTAACAGGAGTGTATTTATTGAAGTTGTTGTGAAAACTGAGATGTTTTCTCACCTCTTGGACGTCGGCGTTCCGACGCCGCTTGTGACGGAGCTCCCGCCAACGAAAACAGGACAACACCTGGACGAATGATCAACAATGCACAAAGAAAAACAACAGCCGACTTTAAGAGAGTCAACAGTTTCACACAAACATCAGGATATACAGAACATAGTTTACACTTTTTATGAGAAAAACTAAACACCGTATAATAACCATCATTAATAATTATGGTAAATTGATTGATTGAGTTAATTACACTTTAGTTAATAGTTATTTTACAGACAAAAAAATAATTCATAATATTAGAATTAGTAATCTGTTATTTTGACAGTTTGTAAACCGCCTATAAACATTATTTGCATGGCTATTATAAAGTTGTAACTGATGATAATAATTATTTCTTAAATGGTTAATTAATACTCTGTAAAGCATCTATAAACATTATTTACATAGCTCAAACTTTGACCAGATTAAAAATTGGTTTCTGGTCCATCGCTCTATGAAATGTTTATATACGTCTTAAAAGTTTACAAATAATATACTAATTAACAAATACTTTATTATCTCATTGTTTATTAAACAGAGAAATAACTATAAACAAATTAACCATTTATTAATGATGGTTATTATAAAGAGTCTGTGGTTATTGTAGTCATTATCATATGAAGCAGCTGTAGTTATTACTCACAGCTGTGTGTTGTTGTTGTTGTTGACTTACTTTCTCCCTCCTGACTGAGACGACAGCTTCTTCTCTACTTGTGTTCCTTTAGGGAACTGTTGCGTCTGAAGTGAAAAGTCAAATAAAGAAAACACATCGTTGTAGTAAAGAATCTGACGTCACTTCATTTGAAGCTGGATGGATTTATTTCTTTGACGTGTATTCATTTGTAAGATGTTAAAAGAGGAGATGTGATCCCCCTCACCATAAAAACACAAAGGGAACAGATCGGTTTGATGATGACGATGATTACTTACTAACACCTAAATAGTTACGTCTTTTTTTCACTCGTGTGTCCCATGATTTTTTAATACTTTAACTTCCCTTAAAATGTATTTCATTAAAATATGGCTTCTTTTAATTTACTATTTTCTTCCAGGACTCGAGGAAGGTGAATGTCACAGGCACACCTAGATACTCAGGTTAGAAGACACCCTGACCTTTATAAAAACATATTCCATGTGGAGAAAAGTAATAGTTGTTAACGTGATGGACATGTTCACCTTTCGTTGAGAGGAATCGCTGGAGTCTTCCTCCAGTAATTCTTCCAGAAGAGCGTCGATATCGTCGGCGACGCTGCTCACCGGCTGGTCAGGTGCTGTGGCTCTAACATCAGAGGAAACAAAGTCAAGTATCGAGCTTCAGTAAAGACGACACGATGTTTAAGATTCGTCGATTTAAACGTCATCTCTTAGGCTAATGCCAGTGTTTTCAGACACAATGTTTGCTTCTTAAGGAGTCAGCATTTCTGCAGTATTTTAGTCGTGCTAGTTTGGAAAAGGCAGCATTTAGAGCCGTGTGTAGGGAATTAAACATGAAAAATCCAGATACCAATATTTATTGACTTTTGTTTTGGTGTTCTTCTTAAGTATTTCTAAACCTGGCTACAGGAAATTAAATAAACAATGTGGAGCTTTCTCTGTTATGCATATATATTTATTTTATTTAAATATTTGTACATACATTAAGTTTCTATGTGTGTGTGTGGGGGGGAGATTACTTAATAAAGCTGCTTTCAAAAAAACATTTTCAATTATTTCCTGATTTTTAATTTCCTTTGAACTTTGATAGGTGTCTGTTCTAGTTATTATTATTATTATTATAAATTATAGGTGTCTGTTTTAGTTATTATTATTATTATTATTATAAATTATAGGTGTCTGTTTTCGTAGTTATTATGAACACAAGCTAACTTTACTGCACCTTTACTTTACACAATGGTACATCCCACTGTTAGCTAGCATTAGCTAGCATTACCTAGCTTGGCTAGCCACATCAGCATTGTTTACCTGTTGTGTTTTCTTTGTCCTTCGCTGTCTTTCCCGCATTTTCCCACCTCGCTCGGGTCCACGCGAGCGGAACACGTGACAGAAACGTTGCGACAAAACCTTTTTTCTACTTCATCCAGCAGTTCGTCCAGGTCTTCTTCTTCATCGTCGGCCATGTTTTTGCACACAAGCTAGCACGCTCAGTGCGTTCGTCGTTGCTAAGTAACAGGAGAACAGAGCGGAAACGGAACGACAACCTCCTTCAAAATAAGTGTCGCAAAATTAATAAAATAAGATAAAATAAAATAATCCTTTATTAGTCCCTCAGCGGGGACATTTCTAGGATTACAGCAGTATATAGGATAGTGCAAACAAGAGACATAGTACAAACAAAATCAAAAGAAGTAATAAAACAGTAAAGAATATTAAATAACTAAGAAAAGTAAAAAATTCACAATAACTAAAATATTATATATAGAGACAGAATAATTGTAGTATTTCAATATTATACAGACAGAATAATTGTAGTATTGCACAGTGTATTTACGTTGCACATATAATGTGATGTTAGCTCGGACCAGAGACGAATTGTTTTGTTAATTTTAACTTCAAAGATAAGACTTTTATAATTCCTGGGGTGTAAGGTTACATTCAGATATTAAAGAGGCACAATGCTAAGACGTAGGACAACATAAATAACTGATTTATAGATGTAATAAATACTAAGAAAATAAAATAACCAACAACAATAAATGTATACCTCAAATATCACAATGGTCGAAAAGGTTTAGCATATACTAGTGGTCATACCCCCTTTTATGAACTTAATATTTACATAAATTATAATGTTAATGTTTATCATACTTACCCTAGTTAGTCAAATGTAACTTTAAGGAACGCCGATGCGTTAGAACAAGGTTTTTTCCAGCCTAAATGTTATACAATAATACTAACACCAACGTACAATCTAGAAAAACTGAAATGATTTATTAGAGGAAAAAGTTATCACGTTGTCGGCAGGATTCGAACCTGCGCGGGGGGACCCCAATGGATTTCTAGTCCATCGCCTTAACCACTCGGCCACGACAACCAGATGGCGCTAAAACGGCCAACAAAGGATTTTAAAAAGTGACATAACATTATGCGTTTGACTTGTCTTTATACAAGCAACTTTCCTTTTCACAACAAGACCACAAAGAGACACAAAGCAGCTGCAAAGAGACATACAATGACTTCAAAGAGACACATTGATTACAAAAAGAGGGAAAAACAACGAAAGACAAAAATAATGTCAAGAAAAGAACCAAACAATTACAATGAGACACAACGCAACCACAAAGACCCACAGAAGGACTACGAAGAGACACGAAGCAACTACAAAGACACAAAATGATGATGAAAAGACACGAAGCAACTACATAAAGATAAAAAAATCTTACAAAGATACACAAACTGATTACAAAAAGAGGGCAAAACAACCACATACGAAAATAAATTCATGAAAAGTACAAAACAATTACAAAGAGACACAAAACAACCACAAAGAGACACAAAATAACCACAAAGAGACACAAAACAACCACAAAGAGACACAAAATAACCACAAAGAGACACAAAACAACCACAAAGAGACACAAAACAAATACAAAGAGACACAAAACAACCACAAAGAGACACAAAACAACCACAAAGAGACACAAAACAACTACAAAGATGTATTAGATCGGCTAATGTTACCAACAATATAGCAATACTATGATGTAGCTACACAGGTCCCGAACAGCCAAAAGGTCATGTAAAACCAAATGTATCACATAATTCAAAGAAAAGATATATAAAGATATTGTAATATAAACTTCTCTGCTTTACGAGAAGTGTTATTTTGAAAAGGTCTCTTCTGCGTTTTACAGTGGTGTGAACGTTGTGGGTGGAAGCTGAACTATATTTACGCCTAAGGAAAGGAAACAGATGAAGGTTTTGCTTCCTGGTACAGTTTTTCTCGATTGCTAAGACACATTTCTTGAAACGGTCACCCATTCTCTCAAAACTGTAAACACAAAACCTCATCTTCAAGCACTATTTACAAAACCTCTGAATCCTCTTGCAAAATGAAACTTTCGCCTCAAAACAGTTTTACCTGTGCTCAAAATCAAACACTGCTCTCAAATCATAAACAAAGTGATCAAAATAATACACACCATCAAGCAGTCAGTAAACAATACACCAATAAATAGAAAACACATTGTTCAAAACATATAGTTCTCAGGGAGAAGTCGATTTTTAATCTCAAAACAAATTTGATATGAACGAAAACATGTTCTATTACAGTAGCTCAAAATTGATCAGAAATGACTACTGTGCTTTGCGCTTTGCAATTTCTTTTGTTCTTCCTCCTCCTTGTACCCCTATTTGTACAGTACTGTACCCTGCATCTCACAAATGTGTCCTTTGTCTCTGTGATACTGTAATTCTTGTTCTTTGTTGATGTGAACCTGCAACCAGTCAAAATCTATTGAGCAGTCAGTCCTGTTACTGTAACAAATAGAAAGCACGATGTCCTCTCACATTGTTTCTTCTATCCATGCTCAAACTTTCTCCTTCCCACCTTCAACCACCTGTTTGCTCTCTAAACTGGCTTATATTGGTTGTGTCACATCATTTGATACAAGTGAAATCTATTTTGAGTGATTGTGTTTCATCAATGACTTGTGTTCTCTATTTGTATTTGATTGTTGCCACTTGTGTTTACCAGTGTGGATGACATGTGCATTAGAGTGCAGAATGTGTTTTGAGACTGAGAATGTGTTTAGAGTTTTGCTGAAAAGTCTAAGTGAGATCTGCAAATTGTGTTTTACCAGGTGAAATAGTTTAAGGTATTGACAACAGACTGCACAATTAGCTAAATGAGTTCAGGCAACTGAGAACTTTGTTCAGCCAATGGGTTTTAGTGTTTTAGCAATTGAGAAAAACTGTAAGATGTTAACTTACTAAATGAAAGACACAACTAAAACTGTACGAACTGATCGGTGATGGTGGGTTCCCAACAGACGTGTTGTTCACCGTGAACCTCTCGAATGTCATGAAGCTCACGTTGCTAATGAAGTTCAACAGCACAGGTGTCTCTGAGGAAGAGAAAAGTGATGAAAATATATTTCACATATCTTGTTCAAAAACTGCCATAAAAACAAAGTAAAAGGTAGAAAACAACACAAAATATTGGCTGATAAAGTATTTCAGGTTATTCGTCTTGTGATCTTTAAGCACAATAACTAGTTCTATTTAGTTAACCACCAACTTTAGCTTGTGAAACAGTTGTCAGGTTGCATTGTGGAATATGTATCCAGTGTTTACAGAGTAAAAGTGAGGATACCTCGGTCTCTTCAGCTTCTATTTTGCCCACTTAAATTTAAAAAACAGTCAAACAGTTAAAGTAATAATCGTTTTATCAAACTAAGTTTTCTTCAGAGTAAACATGAAATGGATAAAATCACAAACTCGTCATTACAGTCACTGAGTGCTTCTTATTTCATCTTTTGTCTTCATGTTGTCAGAATTTTATGACTCAAAATGAATAAATCTGTCAAACGAACTTCCCCCCGTGAGAAAGTCCTCGCATTTCACTTTTTGTAGAATCGAAACTCATGAAGCCACACTTCCAATGGAGTTCCCCTGTAAAATAAATCAGAGATTATTTTCACAACCACAAACCTAAAACACACAGATCAAAATAATGTTTTTGTTTCAACTGTCGTAAATGTATCATAAACTTAATCACGATCAGAGGCGAGTCACATAAATGCTCAAAAAGGTTCTTTAACATGTTTATGAAAGGGAAACAAGCGTTGGAGTGAGGATAGAGGGCTGCCATGCAGCATGTCTGCAGAGTAAAGATCGTATTCTATCTTAATGTCTGAGCGTTAACAAACTGAACAGGAACAAAAAGATTAGCGTATAACAGACAAATGTCCTTTTACCCGTCAACAAACAGCAATGTTTTACATATACAAACAGAACTTAAGAGTAAAAACAAAGTGAAACCAGAGACAAATTCAACATCAGTGTCTTTAATCCCACTTGCTCTTCTAGACTCAAATCTAATCTCACAACAAACTCTTTCATTGGCTGTGAACTAAAAGCTCAAAACAAGCCGCCATGACGTCTCAACCAGCTGAGAACACGAGATCTCACTAAAACATCTCTTTACGAACCGCTCAGTCCTTCCTTTTCCATAAAACATAACCAAAACTCTTCTGTTAATCCTTCAGTTTCCAATATTACATTTTTTTTATTGCTCAACACATACAAGTCTCAAACTGAACCAAAGAACACCGACAGACCAGAGCAATGCGGAACATGAAGTAAACATTGTGTTCATGCATCTATTTATCAGATATTTGATCAAAGGAGTTCTCCATTATTGAACAACAGGAGCAGACAGAAGCAGACTGTGACGGCGTTGCTGAGGGCTTTCCCCCGATGAGTCCACATAGATATCACAGAGCTGACTGGCATCTCATTTCAGTTCTGTGTTTTTTTAAAGGCCACGACGACTTGCTTCCTAGTCTGCTGCTCCAAGTGTGACACGGTGGAGTTTCCCACCGACACGTGATGGAAAAGATATGGAGAGTAAAACGGCTTCGTCTGGTGTCTGGAGACAAAGTATTTATAACACAAGTAGATAAATGAGCATGTTATAAATAGAGTGCAGGTGTTAGAAAAAGGAGCATTTGCTGTACTTGTATCGTGCTTAACTTTAGTGGAGCATGAAATATCAGGTGTGAAACAATCTGCTGGTTCACAATGAGACCGAGCTATGGATGTGCAAACAAAACAAAGGTTAGCAGTATATTTCCCTTTGTTTTTTAAATAAATTGTACCTGTCTTACTGTTCCCTGTTTCTTTCTTATTTGTGTCTTTCTGACCTCCATTTCCATCTCTTCCTTTCTCTTGCTTGTGCTTCTCGCTCCACATACTATATGCTTTCCAGTCCGCTTTAAACGGTTTCCATTTCTTCTTCTTTCCCTCTTGGACATGTTTTTCTGCTTCGCCTTTTCTCTCTCTGCTCCAAACACGTTTTGAGTCGCCACCGTGAGTTTCCAGATTTGTTTCTGGCACAATCTGAATAAAAGCCGTTTCTCTAGACTCAGTCTTAGCCTTCTCTTCTGGACAACAGTTATCCTTACGGACTCTAAGTCTCTTAGGTCAAAGGACTTCAGTGTTTAACGTCTACGCCGAAGATATTCAACCTTTCAGGTATTCAACGTGACCATTAAACTCTCACCCTCATCTTCCAGTAACCCAATCGTCACTGCTCAGAAAAACGCTGAGATACGAGTTTAACCAACAGCCACAAAAAACCCGCAAACCAAAATAAAAGCCCAATGTGAACAATAAGAGACAGATCTGCGTACAGTCTCACAATATGGTCTTCCTGGATCAATTTTCTAAATGTCAGCGACTCACCAAATACGAATTTGTAGTTATTTGGACTCAAACAAGTCCTTCGGGATCCCAGTGAAGACGACCATCATCGGTCATTATGTGAGTCTTTTAATGGTGAAATAAAGAATACCGAATATATTTTTCCTATTTCTTCTCTGTGCAGAGAAGGTTCAATCATAACAACAGAATACATAAAGTCTCAGTGAGGAAGAACTTTCTTTATACGTTATTTATTTTAATTTTTTTAAATGCTGTTTCTGACGGAAGCGTTCGTAACAAAAAATACCGATTGTTTGAAAGAAAACATGCTTTTAAATCCCACCAGCGGGTTCAGAGAGAAGTCAGCAGACAATGACATGAAGAGAAACAGGGAATAAAGTCGTTTTGAAAAAAGTAAAATGAATCACCGCAACCACGAGAGGCCTTTGAGCGTGAAGTCATAAATGACTGACATGAATGAATGGCATAAAAAATATTAGACTTATTGGTCCAGTGGTAAATTTACAGAAAACTGTTTCACATTTCACAGGTTTGGGAATGAACGAGGACGTAGATCCTCTAGCACCTATTCACACACATTAATAAAGTATCCTTCCATCCTGACCATCGGTGGAGCAGCTTCGGGTTCAGCCTCTTGCCCAACAGACACTTCCACAGTTGGGCAGGAGGAGCCCGATGGGAATCGAACCACCGTCCTTTCGTCACCCGGTCTATCTCCTGAGCACCAGCGGCCCCCCACCGGGGGCCAACGGCAGCTTCTGTCCGGTGCCGGGAGATCCCGCTCCGTGTCCACATTTTGTTTTAGCTTCTGAAGAGTTTTCTACGCGTTGGTCCTTGAGAGGTTTTTAACATTAGGGGGGTTCATCGTTGAATAGAAGTCTGTCATCGTCCAATTAAAGGTTTCTGTTGCTCAATGGAGGGATTATCAGTGTCAAAACTGGACTTTTTCTTAAATCACAAGTGAAGTTGGAGATGTGGTAGCAATAAGGACACGCTGAGAAGCAGCTTAGTGGCGTCGTCACGGTTCGTCTGGTCGTCTTCTTTCTGCAGCATTCTTTAAACGTAGACGTGCTTCATCGTGGCTGCTTTGGACACTTTAGGACCCAACGTATAAATCGACTGTAAGTCCTTTTTGTCGAGCGGTTTGAGCGGTGCGTCCAGTAACGTTTCTTTTTTCGGTGTCCTGTTTTTGTCTCTGATGATATTCTTTAAATTGCCCTGTGGTGGCGAGAAGAAAAAAAAACATTTAAATAAGGAATGAAAGGGACAAAGCAGTAAACTGTGTCGCTGTAAAACCACGTGAATGATTCGTTTTCTCCAGGGTCAGACTCACGTAGCTAATGAGGAAAATCACGAGGGCAAGCATCAGCACGATTGTGGCGAAAACAACCAAGTAAGTGTCCGTCAGGCGTTTTTCTGTGCGACCGTCGGCGGGACAATCTGAAAGTGAAAACAGAAAGTCAAGTTACTCGAGTTCAAAACCTGCATCAATGAGCTGCTAACAAGACAAGATGAGCAAAGGAATAAAGTGATGAAAAAAGAAACAACAGAACAGCAGAAATGCCCATGATGAATAACTGCACCCATAACGATGTAAGATAATTGATGTTTTAAAAAAATAAATAAATAAATGTGATGTTTGTCGTCTGGAAGTTCCCCGATTCAGATTTGAATAGACGCCTCCGGGGGCCAGATGTTTTTCCCGTCAGAGAACGGGGAAAGTTTTGGGTAAATGTGCGACTGAGAAACCCAGCGGAGCGTCTTACCGCTCAGCCCGAGGAGCACCTGGCCCTCCCGGTTCTGCTCGCCCACGGGTGCCGCCAGGTGACACGTGTACGAGCCGACGTCGCCGCAGGTGACGTTGGGCAGGACGATGTCGCGAGACTCGCCCAGCAGCTCCACCGCTCGCTCCAGGCCGAGGTACCACCGCGTCGTGCCGTTGGGGAGGTCTTTGGTCAGGAGGCCGTGGAGACGGGCCGACGGCGGCTCTCCTTCCTGCGACATCAGAAAAAAAAAAATGTGTAAATGTAAAGAGGAATGAATAAAATAACAAATGAGGAAATAAAAGACAAAAATACCAGGATGAATACAAGGAAGTCTCTTACTTTTCTGTGTCTGTTTTATGTTCATAACATTTTGCTGTTTTGTTTTTAACGCAGATGCTTTTGTGCTCTTAATGGGACTATTGTGGAAAAGAGCAATGGTTAAAAAAAAACTAAAAAGTATTTTATGAAGTATTTAAAATTGGGTACACGTTGAAGAACATTAGAATTCTCCAACATTTATTAATTAGTGATAAAAAACTGAATAACAGCGCTTTGAAAGGAGCCATTCTGCATAATGAGGACTTTTACTTTAGGTACATTTTGCTGATTATACTTCTATTTCAGTAACTACTACTACTACTACTTTTTACCTACTTCATTTTACTTGAACAATACTACAAAGAGTGAATTATTGCATACATATATTTATCTTACAGTCTATTTGATGTGACGCACTTTTGGAGGGAAAAGCAAACAGAAAGTAGAAGCTGCATCAATTTAAATAGAATCCAGCCAATGAGAGTGTTTCCTGATGCCAACCGCCGTGAAACCAGAAGAACACGTCAGCTTCGTGTACGTGCACTTTATAAAACCATGTGCATGTGAAGTGTTTGTTCCATGAAATGAAGCGCGGTCGTACCTTGTACCACCTCACTGCTCTGTACTCGACACCTGGCTCAGAAGCAGCGGTGCATTCCAGAGTACAGTCCTCCCCGAGGGCGGCCCGGACCGCCAGCGGAGCGGAACCGGGAGCCGCGGCCACGTCTGAGGAGAACACACAAGAACACGTTACACGTTAGCGCGTTGTAGAGCCTGTAATACGTTTATTATAGAGCCTGTAATAAACGTAGAAACAGCTGAGGACGCTCATCACAGTATAGCAGCTCTGCTATTGTACAGTGCACATATTTTAGATTGTTTTGTCCATTTCGACTGATTTGCACTTCAACACTAAAGTGAAACTTTCTTGTATGTGAAATAAAAAACACACTTGGTATTAAATCACATTGGAATTCGTGCAGTCACCTTATTTCAAATAGTTATGCTATGCAATATATTGAGAATACAATATGTTCCTTTTGTTTTGGAGAGGAGCACGATGGCATTGTTAAGTTCAATGCACATGTGGTAAATGAGGATACTTACAGTTCCACAGCGACAGCAGCAGAGCCAGCTTCTTCACATTTGGAGACATGTTGGTGGTGACGTGCAGACGAGTGTTTAAGGGGCGCATTGCTCCGAGTCCTTTTTATTCAGCCCACACAGTCAAAGCAGTTCCAAGGAAATGAAACTCACGTACTCGAAAGGGAGGGCGTGGCGGAGCGTCACGGAGAACACGTGGGCGGATATTAACATGATCAGTTCATTAGCTCAACACACTGCACCGGCATGTATCTGTCCCTCATCATTTTCGGTGAGTGTATCTATATATGTGTATCTATATAACTATCAGCCAGTGATTCTTCATCATTTAAAGCGTTATTATTGTGCTGTGTTTTCCGGGGAAAGTCGGCTGGTGTAACTCTGTTAGCCGTGTTGTGATGGATACACCGTTAACTGCGGAAGGGAAACTTAAAACGGAAATGATACGCACCTCCCAATTCCATACACGTGCATCAGAGCGCAAACATATATGCGGTTTATTAAACATAGACGGTGACCGATTAAATGAGAATGAAAGCACTGAACGCTACTCGGATGTCAGCCTAAAAGCAACCACGAGCCCTCCTCTAGTACCGACACCAACATGAACATAAACCGCACGATCATTTTAATATGAGCCGAATTGAAGCCCGCAGCATGTTGAATCAGGAGACGTGTTACTGTTGTGCTTGTGCACGTTTACGACATATAAACATTAAATTGACTTGTTTTTAAGGGAAGTCTCGCGTTACTATGTGCGCGAGAGAGAGATGTGACGTCTTTATAGCGTGAAATATAAAATAAGTGGGAGACTGCCGGTGGAGAAAGATTATTTATGTTTAGTTTGCTATTAAGTTGTGATTTTTTTGTATTTATGGCCATTGTTAACGTTTCGTTTCGCTCCTGTTAGAATCAGAACGTTTCATCAGCGCCCGACACGTGACTACTTTTTAATACTTTACCGCTCCAGTAACATTTATCTATTTCTATTTGTTCGCCTCAAGCTTGTGCCAACCCTTTAACTATGTATGTATATGTTATTGGGGCAACATAATGTTGAGTTTACATAAGTATTAACCGAACGAAAGTAAAAGAAAGCCGCGGGATTCCCCGTGCTTTCCTTGCAACGAGAGGTAGTTTCCAGATCCAGTTCATCATGTTGGAAATCCCCACGATGAGGGAAGTAATTGATATGTGTAAGTACTTAATTAGTTTGTGATGAATGAACATATGTTATCGAATAATTGTCAGACCTCAGGGGAAACCCAGAACAAGGCAGCAAGTTCTGGAAGTCTAGAACAAGTATTCCTTCTTTTATGTGCACTGGGTTTTAGGTGCAGATGAAACAAGAACATGCGTTTATATTAATGTTTAGTTCTTGTCCACATAAAAGTAGATTTTGGTCCAGAGGTATTTTAATATTTTGAGAGAAATAAAAAAGAAGCGAGGTAGAAAATGACCCGTTGTTTCTTCTTTGTATTGACAGCATCGGCTGTCAGGTCTGTGAGGAGCGACTCGGTGATGGAGAGCAGCTCCAATTATTCCTGCTGTGACAGCCCGACAATCGAGTTCGACCAGAACTGTACGGCCACGTTCAGCATCAATAACACGGTAAACATCGCCCTGCATGCATGATGACAATGCAGCAAGTATATATATATATATATATATATATATATTCATTCATTCATTAAAAATGACCCAATATCAATGACTCTAAATCTGTACACTGCAGGCAAAACATCATTTTTCATGTACTTTCAATGAAGAGATTTTAGTTTATTTTTCTTCTACAACTCGTCTTCTTTCAGACGAGAGGAAAGAAAACATTTATTTTATACTTTGTTTACATCTGTAGATTTCTCCTAAAATCACCAAAAGTGACCTTTACATAACGCCTCATTTGCATATTAAAACATAACTCCTCAAAAAACGTGTAATACAGTAAATACTGCTCTTAGTGTGAGTGATGAAGTGGTGAAGTTTCATGGTGATATCTATGAGGTCATGTTGTGACTCTATTCACCTGTAGAGTCTTCTTAATGTGAGTGATGAAGTGGTGAATATTCACCTGTAGAGTCTCTGAATGTGAGTGATGAAGTGGTGAATATTCCCCTGTAGAGTCTTCTTAATGTGAGTGATGAAGTGGTGAATATTCACCTGTAGAGTCTTCTTAATGTGAGTGATGAAGTGGTGAATATTCACCTGTAGAGTCTCTTAATGTGAGTGATGAAGTGGTGAATATTCACCTGTAGAGTCTTCTTAATGTGAGTGATGAAGTGGTGAATATTCACCTGTAGAGTCTCTTAATGTGAGTGATGAAGTGGTGAATATTCACCTGTAGAGTCTTCTTAATGTGAGTGATGAAGTGGTGAATATTCACCTGTAGAGTCTCTTAATGTGAGTGATGAAGTGGTGAATATTCGCCTGTAGAGTCTCTTAATGTGAGTGATGAAGTGGTGAATATTCACCTGTAGAGTCTTCTTAATGTGAGTGATGAAGTGGTGAATATTCACCTGTAGTCTCTAAATGTCTGTAATGTAACTGAACGTCTCTTTAAAGGACGTTTCCTCTCAATGACTTTGTTCTCAGACTCTGATGATAAATCTCCACTTCAGCAGCGCTTACATTCACCAAACGTCACTCGTTCATTCCTCTCTGTGTGCTGAAGGTTCACACAGAGGGGTGTGTTCACACATCACTCACACACTCATTCATACATTTATCAATAACAACATGGAGGACTGGATTTGTTCACCTGTCGTGTCTGCTCTGAAATAGAAACTGAATCATTCGCTGTTTGTGATTTTATATTCGAGGTGTTTTCTTCTTGCAGCTTATCGCCGACTCAAGCGACAAAGACTTCGTCGCTCCGTGCAAGAAGATTGAAGCTGGACGGATGACGCTGGATCGGTGTGTTGATGTGAAGGCGATCCTGGTTTGCACAGAGGTGCGTCACACGCTGATATTTAGATTACATTTTGTTTTATTTCTAGCGGTATATTATCAGTGGTTCAAAACTACTCAGTGATTTAGTGTTTTAGGTTCAACAGTATGGAGTCACAGGAGTGCCATAAAATATAGAACACAGCTGCAAAACAATAAGCAAATAAATGAAGAAAAATGAAGTGAAATAAATAAGTTGACACATAACAAAATATAAGAAAGTAAGTACAAGTACTTTCATTTATTTTCACATTTGTTTGTTCTTTTATGTTTTTATAAAATTCATATATTTTTTTTAACCTTTTTATTTTGATGTAATGTCATTTATTTATTTATTTATTTCCCTTCATTTTTTTCTGCTTTTTCTTATATTTATTCTTAATTTATTCTTTTTGCTTATTAACTAATTGCTACACGTGTTAATCTTCCACTCACACTCCACACGTGTGTGTGTGTGTGTGTATGTATATATATATATATATATATATATATATATATATATATATATATATATATATATATATATATATATATATATATATATATATATATATATATATATATATATTTAAATAATAAACGCAATGGCCAAAATGAGTTTATCGCAGCCAGAATCTGTAAAAACAGTCAGATTTTCAACTTTCCGACACTCCTTCGGTCGCTTCAGTCAGCAAAAGAAGCTCAATCAAAGCTTTAAATTGTAAATATTTCATCAAAATAATTTTATTCTAAACGTCTTGTTTAAAATTTCTCCCCAAATAAACCGTTTCATAAATAATATTGTTTCTTTTACTCATTTAATGGTTAGACAATTAACTTGCATATATAATATATATTATACATATATATATATATTTTATATATATATATATATATATATATATATATATATATATATATATATATATATATATATATATATTTTATATATATATATATATATATATATATATATATATATATATATTATATATATATATATATATATATATATATATATATATATATATATATATATATATATATATATATATATATATATATATATATATATATATATATATATATATATATATATATATATATTATATATAAATATAAACTTTACTTCCGTATTGTCAGGGGTTCAGGGTGACTGAGGAGAAGAGGATCGACCTCCACGGCCAACCGTGCTCTGGTTCCAACAGCGTGGCAGCTGGAAACCAGGGTGAGTCTGGTTTTATACACCAACAGGCTGATTATGATGGTCTTTAATGAAACCCTTCATTCAACTCTGTTTCAGTGGCTCAAACACATTCATTCATGAGATGAACTCTCTTAAGTGTGAAAGCACAAACAACGTTTTATCAGGGCACCTTCTACAGCAACAACATCTGAACTACAGAAGACGTGAATGATGAGCTTCTGTACGACGACTATGTTAGAGCAACGCACCGGCACTGAAGCAACGCAAAGTCCCGGATGTATTTTAGACGACTGAAGGAATCCATATCAGCTATATTTAGAACATTTCACCTCAGACAGACCTTTATGACGGGGAACTGCAGCTGTTATCGATGCTCTCTAGTCTACAAAGACACCAGACCTTAGCTCTTAGAAGAAAGGAGCTGCTGCTCTACTGCTGCTCTACTGCTGCTCTACTGCTGCTCCACCAGTTAGTCACACTTTGTGTGACTTCAACACTGATAATTCCGTCAGAATAACAGTGATGCTCTCTTCGAATAATGATGGATATTTCCCAGTGATTAACAGTTTGAACATTATTGTTGCTTTATGGGAAGCGTGTGATTCTGACCACTTTTCTTTAATTATTTGTATTTTGGCTGCAGGGTCGGTCGGTTTGTTGCTGCTGGTTTTGGGGATCGCTGGATGTTTGTGATCTGCTGAGTCATCAAAGTTGGTGCTAATTCATGGGTTTCAGGGATTCTTCCGTTCGATGTATTTCTGTGCTTCTGCCTTCCGTCCTCTGCACTTTATTAGTCGTAGCAATGTTTTAGTGGTAGTGACGATATATAATATAAAAAAAGTTAGGTATTTTATGAAGCGTTTTACTGCCTCGCCTTGCAGAGACATGCAGACAGTGCTATGAATGTTTTTTAAATGTGCTTTTAGTACAAAGTTTATTTATCTACTGTTTTCGACTGCGAAAGCTTAAATAATGCACATTAGTTTTTGTATCTGATTGTTAGTCCTCTGCATACAGTGTTTACTGAAAGGCTTCATGTATGTGTTTAGGGAAACATTTCATTAATATAATTTTACGGGTGCTTCTCTCAGGGCTGCATTTACTAAGAAACTCACAAAGAGAAGTATTTATAAGTTTAGCAACATATTTATGAGCACTTCTTCTGCAAATGAAGAAAATATAAATTTGATAAAAGTCAGTTATTACACACGAAAGTATTACGCCATGTCGGTGGCATGCACTCACTACCAAGCACTCACTACCAAGCACTATCAGCAGCCTCTGATACCTCATTCAAACTGACCAAAGCTTTATTAGTTTATTAACATTTTAACAGGTTAGTGGAGTCACTATTCCCATTATTAGATTGATTTTAATAGTTCAAATAGGCAGCACTACGACGGCATATTAGAGTAAAATTTATTCATTTTTACAAAATGACTTTAAATTTACGAGAATTCTTTTTAAATGTATTCTCTGAGATTAAAAAATCATACATTTGTGTGAAAAAAATCTGAAATCCTCTCAAATTAAAGTAATTAATTGTTATTTTTTATATATATATATATATATATATATATATGACCCTAATACGCTGTCGTACAGTACTAACTTTTAAATATAATTTCTGTTATTAAACCATACGGTACAAACTATTTAGGTCAGTTCACTCAAGGACAATCGGACCGTGAGTGTTTACATTTAGCTAATAGACACTTAACGACGTAGCGTTAGCGACGGTAGATATCCAGGTGTTATGGTTAGCTGCTAACCAACGTGATCTCACGGGAGGCGTATAAATAACACGTCACGCCTTTTAAGCTTTTCAAGTGTCGTTTCATTCCCGACTCGGCACATTACGGTCGCGGTTTTCAACACGTGGTTAACGTTGTGAACTCAAATTAAACTACGTGGTTATGTTTTCAAAAAAGATCACAGTTTGGGTTAAAATAAGTACGTTTGTTTCAAGTCAACGGGTGATTTTTTTGTTTCACACGGGACACGGACGGCGGTCTCCTGGGTGAAAGTCGTGCGTTTGTTTGCCATCCAGCACTTGCGTGAAATGACAGGTGAAAAGCAAACAAAATAAGTGCCAAGATCAATAACGCCAAAATCAATAAGATGGATTTATTGATGCCAGTCAGTGAAAGCTACAGAATCTCCGCACACAATCTCTCTGTATTTCGTTGTGAAGAAATAAATGAAGGGAGTCAAATAGGAAGCACTGACAACTTGAAACACTGTGAAAAGGTGCGCTCATGTCATGGTCACGATCCTTTAAAAATAATGCCGATTCATGATTTATCGGTCGAGCTGTAGCCTGAATGTACTTGAAGGAAAGTCAAAGCAGGACAGAGCGTCTGATTGGGAGCTGAGGTTTTGTTCCCGACTGTATGAACACAAATGAAAGCAGCTTCAAGGCCAGTAAAGCACAACATGACGAGGGAAATAGTATCTTCATTTACCGAACTGGTAGTTTCTGAGATTCGCACAAAAGCCAGATTGGGAAACAGTTGCAAAGATCAAGTATTATTATAGATTATTAGGTCAACAACCTTCTGCACTTTGTGACTCCTCCAGTCACGTTGATCTCAGCTGGAAACCCAAGTAGTGTTCTCCCTTTGATTTAAAGCTACAGAGCCCACATCGTACACACTATTATTTATGACTTCTTATCGTGTTATTCTATGCATATTAAATGTGTATGTCCGCTCCATTATTAAGCTGTTTTATTCTTTAAACTAAACCATGCATTAAGCTCAAACTGGACTTGGACTTTCACAACACTATCTTAAACACTTAAAGAGAGTTTATCTGACAGTGACTTTCTGAGTTCTCTTATCTTTTCTTTACACTTGTAATTGAAACCCTTCGTATGCAGCTGCACAACATGCAGAATGTATTAAATAACCAACATCATGACACTCTGACATAAATGGACTAAAGTCACACCATTTAAAGGTATAAAAACACTGCTGTCACCTTTTATTGAGCAAATTAATAAAAAAACAGAAGAACGACATGTCAGAAGTGAGAGGTTTTTTTATTGTTACGTTAATATTTTAAAATATTGTATGTCCTTTTAAAGTCATATCAAAGATCGTGCCTTTAATTTAAGAATTGAATCTCTGACGACGCTCTTTCTGCTTCTCGACGACTCCGCGACTGTTTTAGACCTTTTAAAACCGGTCACACCACTTAAGTCGGGCATTAATTAATAATTTATCCTGTGGCCTTTATTGACCGCTGCTCTGCTGGTGTTGTTGAGGCGTCACACAGTATTGATCATTATTGGACAGGTGCTCCAATAAAAGCAGCATTTAAAGACGTGCTGACAAAATCAATAAAGGGACATTTTTCTTAAAGAGCCGAGTAAGAACACAGATTTGAAGTGTTACTGTGCAACTTCTGGAAAATCACTGAAATGAGTTGTTTGTTTGTTTGTTTGTTTGAAGAGTTCTTAAAGTTCAAACTCTGCTGCTGGTTGAATGTTTGTTGACGTTATTTATTTGAGTAATTCTGTATCAATGTGGCTCCTGATGAATGATGAATGTGAAGCCAGCTCTGAACGTTATCTGTACTGTAAATTCCTCACACGTTATCATGCATAGAATAATAACCTTTTTCATCTTTACGCCCTCCAAACCAAATCAACTGACAAAGATGAATGTGTACTGTTGGCATCATACTAGTTGTGATCAGTAAATACTGTGACGTGTCATTTCATTCAGCGAGGAACTTAAACTTTTGTGCAAATCTTCCTGATTTCTTGCTTCTCTTCTGTCTTTTGTTAACAAAATGCAATAAAGTATTTACTTGAAAACGTTCTTTGCAGTCTGTCCCATAATTCATTAAAATGACGAGATTCTGATTTATAGTTTTGTGTATTTTAGTTTGAATTCGACCGTAAAAAGTTTGTAACAGTGAAAACACAGCTTGTGATCTGAAAACTCATAAAGTAGTTTTACTAAGAAATATAGAAATGTTTGTTATTTGTGTCTTGAGGGCATGTAAATGACATGTAGCAGAGTTATCTAACTACACAACTATTTAATTTTACAACGCAATGAAAATGTTTCGCACAATTTATTGTGAGGAAAAAAATCGAAATAAATTTAAAGTGGGATTTTCTGAAATCTCCGCAGCTAAGCTTTTATTTTGACATTGTAGCTCCATCGTTTGAACATTTATTACAACGTTTTAAATTGTAAATGTGACGGCCGTCAACAGCTGATAACCACATCTCGGTTACAAACTGAATTATTTATTTAAACTGAAGTTTATTTTCTCACGTGTTCAACAAATGTTTAATATTTTCAATAGTTTACAGTTCTAATAAGTCTGAAGGATAAAGTCATCTTGTGAAACACTTTCAAATACAGACACACAATAATCAGATTACTGGTTTACTTTGGAAGTCTGGTAATCACAATAGAAGATTATTTAGCGATTCAGAAGTCTGGAACTGTCACCTACAAACTGAAAAACATCAGGCAGTTTATCTGAAACATATTTCAGAGCACAGTACACGTTGTTGAGATACTTTACATAATATTTACACAGCGCCTTTTTACTTCTGTTTATTTTTCATTGTGACTTTAACAGGGAAACAGAAAATAAACTGAAGGAAGGATTCAATGGGGAATCATTTAGCGGTTCTATCAAATTAAACAAACCCGTGAGACGTCGTCGTTCCTGGTCAAAGCTGTGAAAGTCTTTTCTAGTTTCATTCCTGCACAGTTTCATGTTTCTTACCAGGAGTGCCACAGGGTACTACACTCGGTCCTCTGACATTTTCAATGGAGGATTGAATCATTCGCAGTCTTAAATCTAACGTCAGCTGGAATTCAATGAGACGAACCTCGAAGTTGCCACCGGTTGAATCTCTTGGCGTTTTATTATCTCAGGTGCTCGTTGCTCGTGTTCACATGTGCTCACTGACCGGTCCTTTCACCAGACCCTGCTCTTTGCGTGGCACCGGTGCGTGAATGCTACAGTCGCGCGCCTCGCAGAAACCCGGCACGCCTGCAACCCCGAGCATGCCGGACTGGCCGACCGGGCCGGGGAACCCGCGGGGCCCTCGGGGACCCTCCATGCCGTTTTTGGGTTCTGCTGAGTGACCTGGCAAACCTGCGGAGAGGAAATGACAAAATATATAAACCTTTAGATCAACGAGTAGAAAGTCTGGCCCACTGATTTACAAGAGAATTTTAATGCAAGTTCAAAAAGAGAAGAACTTTATTTTTACCTATCTTAGATATCATATATCATAGAGATGGCAGATGTTTACAAACAAGCAACATGTTGTGTATTTTCTAAAAATTATAAAGTTCAATATGATATTGAACAATGTATAGACTATAAAGTGATGTAAAAAAGTCCTTTCATCGATGTTCTCCATTGGTGCATTAAAACAAAACAAACTATTGTATTGGAGTAGATTGTGCTTGATTTGTAAATTTCTCCTCCCTATATGTTTTACTTATTTTATTTTAGTATTATTTCTTTGATCTACAACGGCCCTCATATCCCGTCGAAATGTCCCCATCCCATAAAATACATGATTCAGCACGACTGAAACTGCTGAATCATGAAACGTGATTCAGATCTGGTCTGCAGCAGCTTCTACAACCTCCAGGAGATGTTAAAGTGTTCATGGTTGTGTGGAGATGAACAAAGCGTCGCACCTCTGATGCCTTGTGGTCCGTCGGGGCCCGTCAGACCTTTACCCGGATCCCCCGTGCTGGCTTTAGGTCCCTTTTGACCTGTTGAGGAAAAACACAAAGCGACTAGAAACTCCATTCAGAACAAACATGTTCTTCAGTTGATGTTGATGTTGATGAGGTTGAAAAAGTAAATGAATGTGTTCAAATGTCTTCTTTTAGTGATTACAGTTTTGAATAAATAACTAAATCCATCCTCTCTGTTCTGGTGTTGTGAGCAGCTGCACACTTTCACCACAGGACGTTAACGAGAACACAACGATGTGTTTAACAACCAGAAACGCGTTTATTTACAGACATGTTATTATGTAGTTTGAGCATATGAATTACTAAACTGAAAAAAATAAGGAATATAAAAAATAAAAGATAATCAAAACGTTCCTCCCGACACCAACAGTGACGCACTTCTGCCCGTGTGACGTGTCGTCCACAATGCTTCTCTTTTATTTGCACGATGTTTTTTACATCAGATATAATCTCACGGACACGGATGTTGCATGAAGCATGAACGTGTGATGTTACCTCTGTCGCCCAGCGCTCCATTCTGTCCCTCCAGTCCTCTGTCACCTTGAGCTCCTCTGGCTCCTTTCACTCCGGTTTTTCCTGCTTTGCCCTGATAGGTGGAGGCAGAAATGGTCCAATTAGTCTTCAAATATATATATAAAAAAATATAACGACATTTTTAATGTCGTTATAACGCGGGATTCTCTCACGTCTGTGTGTTGTGCTGGAGGATGATGATCAACAATTGAATCCAATGTTACTAGTACTGCGTGTGTGTGTCAGAGCTTTTTTTGTGTAAAAACTGAAGTTAGAGTATGTTTTATTACCATTTTTAAGATATTTTTTTAAGATACCGGGATAATATTATGGATTATATTTGGCCAGGATAATCCTGACATGATGTTTTTTTGACATTGTGCCATGCCTACTGGCCTACCGGCCTACTGGCCTACTTTAAAGAGACTGTTAATCTCAGCGAATATTTTCTCGTACATTTACAACTTTAATCTCAGAAATTCAGAGTTTTTTCTGTTTGAATTTTGCCCCCCTCTCGCCGTTCTGTCATTTTGTTTACCTACAATCGTCCCATCCCAGAAAATAAACAGAAATACCCAAAAAAACACAAACTAATCCAATTAAAAATCTGTTGAAATTAATCTCGTTTTCAAGAAATGGGCTTTTTTGTGTGAAAACTGAAAATACAGTAAGTTTTATTGTCATTTTAATATATTTTTTGGCTTTTTTTTGAATAGTAAAAACTGACATTACTTCCCCACTTTAAAGTGGATCATTGAAACAATGCAGCAGACAAATACGACACCTCCTCCATAGGTCTGGTGAACCGTCTCCACCATCGTAGCCGTGAGGCGGCAGAGAGGAACTTACAGATTTCCCCGGTGGCCCCGACAGCCCTTGTCCCCCCGGCGGCCCGATGAGGGCCCGGTTGTTGACGGGGCAGCCCTGGGAGCACTTGGCCCGGATGGAGGCGGCGTACTGGGAGATCTGGGCCGTGACCACGCCTCTGCAGAGCTGCAGGACCTGCTCGTCAGTCAGACCAGGACCCTGCGGGACAAAAACCACTTCTCTACAAGTCCTTTCATCTTAAAATAAGGTTTGACATTTTTGGAATATAGATGCAAATAAATAGGAGACATCTGATGAGTTTTACTTGCTTTATATATTTGTTAAAAATGTTTCAATACGATAATTTCCTTCCTAGCTGAGCAAGTTTACGTCAATGAATCATTTAAAATGCAATAAAATAAGACGTGAAGAACTAAAGCAGCATCTTGTACATGTGGACACGACTGCTGCTTTATTTCTACCATTTAAAGATGTTTATGATTTGTAAAAATTATGTTAAAACGCATAATGTAAAGCGATAGGACAACTTAACCCAAGAACACTTAATCTCCACGAAGAAAAACTATTTTAATTTCACTTAACGAAATGTTTGTCAGAACTCTGACTGAAGCGATAAAAAGTGAAAAAGCCGGTGATGAAATACTACGAAAACCTTTTTACATTCGACATCTTTTAAGATTGAGTATCAAATTCAAGGAAAGTTAGTTTTTGAATCAAAAATGTCATTTTTAGGCGGCTGAGACCAAACCGACGCGAGGGTCAGTCTACACCTTTAAAGTGCCCAAACTGTGACTCACAGAGGCACCAGGCACTCCTTTGGGTCCTGCTTGGCCCTTAACGCCGAGGTCACCGATGGCGCCGCGCTCTCCTCTGGTACCCGGGACGCCGGCCGGTCCGCCGGGGCCGGGGACGCCGCCGCGACCGACCGCAGCTTTCGGTCCACGCTGTCGGGGAAAACAGAAGGACGGAGAAGTGAAAATGAAAGAGTTTGATCACGTTATTACTGTCTCTCTACAGCTGCTTACTGTTGATACATCCTGTTCATAGGGACAACTTTATTTTACATCTTGGACAGAAGTCATGGACCTGACGTTTATCATTTAATAACATGCCTAAATGATATAGAAGTCTGTAATAAAACATGTCTTGTATCTCTTTCTGTGCTCCTGAGCTGCACTAGACGTGTGTGTGTGTGTGTGTGTGTGTGTGTGTGTGTGTGTGTTTGAATGACGTCGAGGTGATAAATAAAGTAAGCACCTGTCCTTTGTCTCCTCCGTCTCCCACGCTGCCCTGAACGGTGACAAAGAAGGAAGTAATCAGTGAGTGGAACCCAAACAGGTGTGGAAACAGGAAGTGAAATGGAGATTACGGTATGAGAGAGTTTCATCATCAGATTGTAAACAGATGACGTCACCTTTTGTCCTTTAACAGCTTTAATGCCCTTCTTCCCTGCTGCACCCTGCAGGGAAACAACATGACACCAACACCATGTGATTAAAGAGGAACATTCCTACATGGTTGAATAAAGAGTTGTTTCATCGTAAACAATAGGTCTGTTTGACGGGGGAGGAAGGGAAACTCCCGTCAGTCTGAACCTGTTCAACTCAATTTTATTGACACAACACCTTCCATTCAAACGTGCAGCTCAAAGACAGTGGCGGCTGGTGGAAAATTTTCTAGGGAGGGCCATCCTATCAATTTCAGCAAACATCCCAGTATGATTTCATGTAAAAAAATTTAGCATCAAACACACATTATTACTTGGCAGTTAAATATTTAACATTTATTCCAACATGAAAAAAGCAGTAAATAACACTTATATAATATAATACAATATAATATAACATGTTTATTTATTGAGATGCCCCTATGGACCTTGTTATAGGAGGTAAAGATCAGGAGAAGTAAACATGAAGTGTAATTATGAATACTGATGTTAAATTAAGCTATGATGAGTTTTCACTGTTCATTTAGGGGGAAAAAGTGGCCCGGGAGTTACTGTCAGACCGGCCCACTCAATACACGGCGCGCTGCCCACTCAACACACGGCGCGCTGCCCACTCAACACACGGCGCGCTGCCCACTCAATACACGGCATGTATTTCGCCGGTCTACGGCGGCCATTCGCACCTCCGCCGGCGCACGACCGCACGGCGCAGACCGCGGTTATGGAGAAACGTTTTTAAAAGCACCGTAGTGTCCAGCCGTGCTGTGGCGTCCTCGGATCGCGAGGAGTAGTATAATGTCAGTTTATACTGTTGATACAGTTTTCACTGATTATTGACTTTCGGTATTAGAGTAAATTGAACGTGTTCTGTGAAGCATATAATATAGTCCCGTCGGCCTACCGGGGATTCCCCCGGTATCCCCGATGGCCAGTCCGCCCCTGCCTGTGGATACGTATGGTATGTCGAAGTAATCAGCGTACTTTTAGGAAGAAAGGAAGTTGATTGACTGACTTGTACGAAGTAGTGAAGCTTCGCATGTAGTCTGCTGTCTGATTGTGAGGTCAGGCTGATCTGATATCAGCTCTTTGGCTGCAGAACCTCCTCAAAGTTCTCCTCTCAAACGGGTCTTGGAGGAGGAGAGCTCGCGCTGGCGCGGGCGCCTGTAGAGACTTCTCCTGACGAGAACGCGCAGCTCCGGGGCTTGATCGTTCTGGCCCACAGCTGAATCTATTTGAGGGCGCTGATTGGCTAAATTGTATGTCACTCATTTATATCTTGAATCAGCAATTGGCTAAACGGCTTCATAGACCCGTCTCTTTTGGGCCAAAACGATCAAGCCCCCCTAGCTGCGCGCTCTCAGAGTGTCGTGCACACAGGCAGAGAGCACGAGCAGACGAGCACACAGGGGGAGAGGACGAGCAGGAAAAGCATATATTTTGCGCAGATATCATATTGTACACACATTACTGGGTACATTCCACAGTTAAAAAACACAAATATTGACAATTTGTATAATTTATGATTATTATAATTTTTCTTTAATTTTCGTGTGGCTCATGGTGGGGCCATGCCCCATTGCCCTCTCTTGACCAGCCGCCACTGCTCAAAGAGCTTCAACCGGGGCAAAGCTGAATCAGACTCATTTAAAAAGCAACAATACATAAAAACAATCTGCAAGGCCAGAAATAACAGTCAAACAATACAAATAAATCAATCAAAATAGTTAAATAAAATGAACACCAGGGATAAAATACTGTAAACAAACTTAAAAACGAATGCTGCAAGTTAACAAGCTGCTTCTATTTCTGTACATTGAGCAGGAGTCCTCATACCTGCTCAGTGAAGCTGATTCTGACTCTAGATCCGATATTGTGAGCAGAAGGATCGGCTCGACGTGGTGGCGGCTAGCAGCTAACGGTGCTAACGGCGCTAACAGCGCAGATCACTGTGTGTCATCAAACACTCACCTTGCCACCATTGGGTCCCGTCTCGCCTTTGGAACCCTGGAAGAAATTCAGGTGACGGTTCAGGTGGTGTGACTTGATTTACGATAATTTTAAAGTCGCTCTTGGTGTAAAGAGGAAACGCTGGTGATGTGTGATATCCAATGAAAGATATCAGTCTGTTGTGTGTATTGATAACTGGTCGTTGTGTTGAACCCACAGTCTGGCCCTGCAGGCCCTTCGACCCGAGCGTCCCTGGTACTCCGGCATCTCCTCGCTCTCCTTCAGCTCCCTGTTGAACACACAGATAAGACTCAAAGTTATTACTTCATGATGAATATATTCACGTTGAACCGGCATATCTTTTGTTTTGTTTTGCTGTTTTCTCTCATCAACCTCTCAGCCATGAATTCTCCACCACTATATGCAATCTACATATTGAACAACGGACATTTCCATCATTTTATTTCACATCTCTCGTCTTATGCATTCTATGTATTTCATTTCATTTCATGTTTTTACATTAATTATTGTATTTTATCCCTGTTTTTATGTTCATTCTGTCTGTTTCTGTTCTCCTATTGTACTGAACCGTGGGCTTGTATTTATTGTATGAGAGGTTTTATAAAAATAAAGTTGAATACGATTATTATTGATTATTTATTGATTCATTCAGCCCCAAATGAATGTGCTACATATCTACATACGTATATGCTGAGTATCACATTTTGTAAAATGTATATATATATGTACATTTATATAAATAAATATAAATATACATATATATATAAGATATTAGATGTGTTTAAGTCGATCTGACTTGGTTCAGTTAAAGAAGGTTGAACTGGAAGTAAAAGACATTTGAAGTTGTAAACCTTTCACCAGGGAAAACCCCTCAAAAATCGAAAGAGGAAGAATAAACCAGACAAACCAAAGGTTTCTGTAGCGCTTGATGACCAGTCTGGAGTTTTTCTGTTTGTCGTTATTTAATGTCAGAGTTCATGAGAAGTCAAATAACCAAAGTTAAAGTAAACCTGTCTTTGTGTACCGTGAGTTTGTTCACAATATGAATGTTTTATTTTCACATTTGACTCTTTTCAACAGATGAGGAATCTCACTTTGACATTTATTTATTGGCTCGTATTCTATATTTTCTAAAGATGCTTCTTCCGAGCTCTTTTTTCTAGAATATATATACATATATATATATATATATATATATATATATATATATATGTATATATATATATATATATACATATATATATATATATATATACATATATATATATACATATATATACATATATATATATATATATACATATATATATATATATATACATATATATATATATATATATATATATATATATATACATACACATATATATATATATATGTGTATATATATATATATATATATATATATATATACACATATATATATATATTTGCTACACATATATATATATTTGTATATATATATATATATATATATACATATATATCTTCTATTAATTGTATTAAAGCTGAAGTTAGTTGCTTAGAACTGGCTTCTTCTCCTTTAAATCTACATCTCCTTTGTTCTTATAATCCCACTGCTTGTGTTTATTTGCATTTTCCTTTATTATCTGACTTTCCTCTTCTTTGAAAAGTTCTACCGTATAGACATAGAGTTTATTATCTATATTATTATCATTAATCCCTCTTGTGTTTGTGTAATTGTTAAATTCTCATGCGTTTGTCTTTGTTTTGATGGATGGAGGCCATGTAGGAGTGTAAAAACAACTTGTTCTATAAATGAGCAGAACATCTTCCCAGATGTTTCATTTTTAACTGACAAACTCTTCTCTAGTCGCTCCAGATGTGACATGAAGTGACCTCTGCGTTCTTTGTTTTTCTTTCTTTCTTTCAGAGATGTTCTCCTTCTGTTGCTCCTCGCTGTGGTTTGTCTGACCACATCAATGTGAAAATGAATAAATAAATAGTTCAACCTCCTGACAGCTGGACTCGGGGATTTTTCCAGAAATATATTTGCTTGAACTGCCGATCATAATTATACGTTGTGATACTTTGAAGTTACTTTAAGTTTTAGATTTACAACCAAAAAACCGACTTCTTCAGAAGGAATTACAGAATAACTTCCGTGGTATTTCCTTCTTCTTCTTCTTCTTCTTCTTCTTCTTCTTCTTTCTTTTGTCAATGCTGTTGTCTCGAGATAACGGGGTTCATTTATGGAGATTCCTGTCGATTATTTCTTTCTTATGGAGAAAAACAAAAGGCAGATTTCTCAAAACCACGTTTTCTGGAGATAATTAAGGAGAGAAATTGAATTTGAGTCGGTGTTGCAACAGATGTCAAGACGCCGTCTGTGCCCGAAGAGTATGCTGCATAAAAAATACTATAACAACAAATCTGAATGAAAGTATTCAGATTGAATGGACTCAGGGGTAGACTGACCGTGCCCCTGGTTTGTTTGGAGCATGTGGTCAGGTTTCACACGTTGCACCTTTAAGACGACGCGTCAGGAATCAAACCTGTGACTTAGAGTTCACTCACCCCGGCGCCCACTCTGCCTCGAGGTCCTTTCACTCCACCATCCCCCTTACTGCCCTGCAGAGGAAGAACAGACAGGATTACGCTGAGTAGACCGTTTGTTTTATTCTAATGTCTATTTTAAAGCTCACATTTTGACCCGGAAAATCCGACATTTATTCGTGTTATTTACGTCTGTGCTTTTGCCACTGTGACATGTCAAAATGTCTTCTGTGGAAAAAGGACGAGCTATTGGTTGTTTCTGTAACGATTGAACTTGTGATCCGGCAGGACGTGAAGGAACTCGTCTCAAAATAGGAAACAACAGATGTTTGGACGGACATGAGATGCTGTCATCGCTCATTCTGCAGGAATGTACTGTTTGTATCAAGAACAATCACACAGTATCACACAAGCAAGAGAAAGAGGTGAAAACACTCTCAATATAGTGAACACTTAAACTGATTCTTTTAGGTGTCTAAAGTCTGTCCAAACCACACGTCTAAGCATCGCTACTGGCCCTTTAAGATGGGAGCGTTATGAGTTGCCACTGATTTCTTTTAGGGCCAAACTGAGCTAAACACTAATAAGAGTATTAATGTAACTATAAGAGTATGAATGTAACTTCTCGTGTGGATTAATAAAGTGCTGCATGTATGTTCTCGTTACCTTGATTCCAAACTGTCCAGGCTCTCCCATCACACCCGGGACTCCTACGGGACCCTGAGGAGGACAAACAACCAACCGGGGTTTGAACACAGCTATGTAGCAGTGTGGGGGGGGGGGGGTAAGGATGGCAGGCAGAACTCTAATCAACTCACATCTTCTCCGGGGTCGCCGTCACTGCCCGACAGGCCACCAGAACCGCCAGCGCCCTCAAGAGAGAAAACAAACAGATCGTTGAATCCCGTGTGTTCTGTTTCACAAAATGATGAAAGTCTTCAGACTACGCTTTGAAGACGTCACATTGTGCTCTGGGCAATTGCAATTGACCTTTTTTCACTGTTTTCTGACATTTTATTAACTAAACGATAATTATTTATGGACAAAAAACCCAGAGATGAATTGATAATGATGATAAATCTACAGCTATACTTTCAGACTGCAGGCAAAAGTGATTAGTGTTAATAAACAGTGAAAATGTGGAGGTGGTACTTCTTCTTTATTTAAATCTGCCACTTCTTCCGTCTCTCTTTCAAACTCTGAAACCAGAGTTGGTGATTGTTGGAACAGAGGAAAGACTAACAAAGACAGTTTTAATAAGAATGAATGCTGATTTGAACCTTTTGTGTGTATTTTAGATGTGCACCAGTGTGGCTGGTGAGCTACAGTGTGACATGCACATGATGAATGTTGTGAAAATGCAAAACATGTCAACACACGTCTACTTCTACTTTGACTGCGGCTGCAGTTTTGGTTTCAGTTTGAAGTCTTTCTTTTTCATATGTTTTGGTTTTGATCAGAGAAAATGCGACACGCTTTGAAAGTCAGGTAATCGTGTTTTTTGTGTGTTTTTCTGGATTCACACGAAGCTCAAAGCCACAGAGAACACTTTTGGGAATGTCCGTGTGCTTTTTGGTCCTCCACTTATGAGTCACTGGTGCTGTCTTGTGATCATATGTTCAGTTTCTGCTCACCAGTTTCTGTCTCACTCTGATTACAGTCTGAGTGAAGCACCGTCTGAAGAAAGAAAAAGCAAAACCAGAAAGATTCTCGGGTATTTTTCTGGAGTGTAAGTTCTGCACTGAGTGAGATGAGACACCAGAGTGTTTATTTTAAATTCATTCCAGAAATTCACAGCTGCAGAAATGAAAGAACAGAAATGTTCTTCTCCTCCCTGAGAGAAGGAAACAAGCCGCCGGTGATAACCGTCTATCAATAAGGACGTATTATTATTGTTATTATTAGAGATGTCACATTCAGAGTCAGATGACACAGAGAAGATGACGAGGCGTGGGTTAACAGGACTTT
>CM051695.1:27274903-27419903 GCA_028022725.1 Lycodopsis pacificus
TTATAGTTTAATTTGTTCTTTGCTCGCTATGTGAAGCACTTTGTATCTTTGTTTTGGTAAGTGCTATATAACTAAATATATTGTTGTTATTATTATTATTGTTATTTAATGTAAAATATCATCTTCTAAACATTGAGTTAATGAATCACACTTAAAACTCTTTCACTGTACTTTCATCACATGCATTGTTTCATTGATACATTTAAAATAATAATAATAATTCATTTTTTTATTCAAAATATATCTATAATATTGAATCAAATGAGTCTGTCTCACGACATGTTTGTGTGTTGAGGACTACAGGACGTAAGAGGTCAAGGGTCGTGTCCTTACAGTCTCACCAGGACCTCCGACTCCTCCGCGGGGTCCCGCCACACCCACGTCCCCCTGTGGACACAAAACAAGGCACACCTGGATAAAACATTCTCATTATCCAGCAGATCAATCGCCAACTGTTCATAACATGTAATTCACAACCAGAGCGTTAAAAACTACGTGTTGAACTGTGATCTTGTGCAGACATTCGCGTTGCTGATTTTTGAATATTTCACAAATAGGTTTTACTTATTTAACTACGAAGAACTTGCTTTTTCATACGTCTAAAAGAGGAGGACAGCCGAAACATTTAAAAACATTTAAAAACATTTAAAAACATTTAAAAACATTTATAAAAGTTATATCGACACCTTTGAGGATTTATTATCCAGACAGAACAGAAGTCACGGCTAATATCTATATCACAGTAACCCCGCAATCATTTTAAAGTTAAACCTTCTCAGTGTGTGTGTGTGTGTGTGTGTGTGTGTGTGTGTGTGTGTGTGTGTGTGTGTGTGTGTACGTGTGTGTGTGCGTGTGTTTACCTTCAGTCCCAGCTCTCCCTGCTCGCCTCGGGCTCCTGTAAGTCCAGGTTCTCCCTGTTAATGACAAAAAAGCAAATTAGTTACTTAAGTTTAAAACTGGCTCTCTTAGAACTGCTTTATTAACATCTTGTATTATGAGAAGAAGGAAGAGAAGAAGAAGAAGAAGAGGAAGAAGAGGAAGAACAAGAGGAAGAAGAGGAAGAAGAAGCAGAGGAAGAAGAGGAAGAAGAAGCAGAGGAAGAGGATGAATAAGAAGAAGAAGAGGAGGAAGAAGAAGAAGAAGAAGAAGAAGAAGAAGAAGAAGAAGAAGAAGAAGAAGAAGAAGAAGAAGAAGAAGAAGAAGAAGAAGAAGAAGAAGAACTTCTAGTACTACTGGGTAGATTAGTAGTATTGTACTACATCTTATCATAAAAGCATATCAGGGTTTTTAAACGTAAAAAGAAACTACGAGAGTCAAATAAACGTTCTGGAGTAGAAATATAAAGCAGCATACAATGGAAACACTCAAGTAAAGTACAACACAGTACTTCAGCAGAGTATTTGAGGACTGCTGTGTGAGATGTTGAGGTTTCCACTCAGCAGGTATTTCATTATTTATTGAGAATCATCGGTGAAGAGTCTTTTCTAAAGTCACCATGGCTCCAGAGAAACCAGACGCTCCGTCATCTCCTTCAGGTCCAGCGTCGCCCTGCAGGACCAGAGGTCAGAGGTCAGAGGTCAAAACGAACACAACGGACAACAGGAAGTGCTTTGTTCCTTTTGAGAACTGCATTTTGTGTCAATCAGAGACACAGTGAGTCATTTCTTCAAACTTTAAAGAGTTAATTCAAATACGCGTTACTGCGTTGCGGTGACGTGATTTACTGACCACTGGTCCGGTGTCTCCTCCTCGCCCCCGAACCCCTTTGGTTCCTTTATAGCCCTAAAAACAAACATGTAAACACAAACGAACCTTGGACACACATCTGTAACATAATTCTCATTCGTGATTCCTCATCATTGAAATAAAAATGCAGTAATACTGTTTTGGTCTCTCACCTCTCTGCCTTGAGTTCCTGGCTCTGCAGTTTTACCGTGCAGCCCTCTGGATCCCTGAAGGGAACAGAAAGAGAATCAATAACGCATCAGATCAAGAAAAAGATCGAATTCCTTGTGTGCACATGCAGATAAACTATTGCTGAGCGCACTTTAGACTGAAAGTTGCATCAAAGATTCTCAGATACAAGATAAAACGACGACGTCACATGAAGGCCCGTCTGTAAAGATGGGCTTTAAGAAGATCGTTCCAACGCCGAGGGGCCCTGATGTCACCTTTAGTGAATGTGTGTTTGATGGACGCAGCGAGTGATGAGCTCTGTTCCGCGGGACAAACCGCCGTGTTTGCTGAGAATAAAGTGAGCACGATGCGATGCGATGGAATGAGTCGGCACCTTTGGTCCCGCGAAGCCAGCGAATCCAGGCTGTCCGGGTTCACAGTCGCACTCGGTCGGGCCCTCCTCTCCGAGGTCTGCGTCGCCCCCGGACTCCTCCGAGGCGTCGGTGTCCGGTCCTGCTGGAGGATACTCGTACGGGACCTGAAGCACAAGCATATTACAACACGGGGAGAGTGACAATATGCACTACAGTGGTGCACCACAGACCTTTTACTGGTCCTGAACCAGTCTCAGTGTAGTCCTGATCCTCTTTGAGGATTTTATATTAACAAACTATCTCTAAATCAGATCAAACTTCATCATTTACTTTGTATTGTTAGAATGGGTTGTCAATGAATATTTGTATGTTATTATATGTACGAGTGATTTGAATAGATGGAGGATCATTTCCTCAATGATCCTAATAACTCTCAGAACTCCGAGTAATTACGATTTTAATCTATTATATATTCGATCTGGATGTTCTCTGCTTAATATCTACATTTTGGAAAATGTGTTGACTTTTCAATCTTGATTACAATAAACCTGAATAATCTACAACTCAGGTAATATGTATAATATAACGCACTAAATAAAGTTACGCGGGCTAGAAACACTGCACTGTGCTGTTGAAATGATGAATCGTGTTTTTAAGTCTTGTTTCAGATTTCATTCAAACATTGACGGTGTGTGTCCAATAGCTGTCAATGTCTTTTATTGACTCGTTCATTATTAAATAGGATCCTCAAGATGTAAGAGGAGACAGCTGTGAGTCCGACCGTGAAGACCCTGAAACAGGTATTTCACAAACGAAACACCAGAAGCACCTCAAAGAAGAAGCTGGACGGCGGAAAAGTTCCATGTTCAGAATCGTATCACTGCCACTCAGCGTGAAGAAGAAGAAGAATGAACCGAAGAAACACGTTGCTCTTGTTCTCACATGTTGATGCATTTGTTGTCACTGATTGTTACTCGGGCGCTTGAGGAGAACTTTCCGCCGGTTCGTCACCACCACGTTATATCTGCTAGTTTAGATCACCACATTCAGTAAAAACCTCATAATGTAAGTCTGGTGTTTCTCATATCTGTTAGAGACAAACCAGGATTCAAGCTAAACGGTTTTATTTGCAACGTGTTCATTCGTACGAGGTAAAAGAAACACAAGAAACAAAATGTGAAAGTGAAAGCATCTTGCTCGACGTTTGGCCATTGAAGGACTCTGAAGAGGACGGTGGTGTTGTGGGGATGGAGTACATGGTGTTCAGGGTTACAGTGGGCCGGGGGGGAGATGACGTTTGAATGTTGAACCAGTAAGACTGTTCAGGCGGAGCAGCAAACCTCATTTGTTAAAGAGCGCAGGGAAATCATCCATCATGTTTGTCAACTGTTGTATTTTAGAGTCAGAATCGAAACTGTTTTGTAAGAACAACGTGGCGTCTGACAGTCTAGATTATGAGATTCAGTGCTTGAGTAATATAATATTCAGGTTTCAAGCCAACAACAGTTTGTTTAAATGCTCGTCATGAGCGGTGCGGTACCTCGCAGGTTAACCGTCTGGCTCAGCGTCTGCTTCCGTCTCCCACTTCTTCTCATCGCTGTCGTAACTCGTGTCTTTTAGAACAACATGATTTTGCTCGTACGCTTTTTATGTATTTTTTTCGAGTGATTGTAAATAGTTGTTATATTTTTGTTTTAGAGAATGTTTAAAAAAGGAATAAAAAAATACCTTTTATTTCTCCAAGTCTCCTGATATGAATTTGGACAATGAATAAAATGTTAAGCAGAAACGGTTTTGTGTCGTTATTCACCGATGACACTTTTAGTAAGTATACATTTATACATTTTGGCTTTTTTAAATTGTTAAAATTACTGTGAGGAGCTTCTAACTGGTCTGAACCAGTCTCAGTGTAGTCCTGATCCTCTATGAACCAGTCTCAGTGTAGTCCTGGTCCTCTATCAGACCTCCATCAGTACAGAGACCCTCAGAGAGAAGATGGTCTGTTTCTATAGAGTTATTCTTGATGCTCGTCATCGGAGCCACCGGGTCGGATTCTGGTGAAACCAGATGAACTCATGCAGGTTCACCAGAACCTCCTTCAGCTCAGACTCCAGCAGAGACCGGTCCACCGTGGACAGACCCGGATCCTCCAGCAGAGACCGGTCCACCGTGGACAGACCCAGATCCCCCAGCAGAGACCGGTCCACCGTGGAGACCCAGGACGTATTGCTGGACCCGCTGGAGGGAAGGGAGACACGGGAGAACCAGAACCAGGACTGAGAGGGGCAGACTGTCAGACCCTGCTGCAGTAACTCAGCGGTCGTCATACCTGCATGGTCTCCGTGTCCTCCTTGGCGTAGTGGGACTCGGCGGTGGTGGCGTAGGGGAAGGCGTCCTCGGTGATCATGGTGACCCGGGTCGGTTCAGGACCGTAGGGGTCCTCGGGCCTCTGGTCCTCGTCGTAGCTGTGAGTCGGCTCAGGCGGATACTCTGAGGGCACAGAGGAGACGAGATGGGACAACACTGAGACTTTTAGTCCTGAGTTTTCATGTTTTCAGGTGTGGTTGTGTGAGGTACACAGTCAGTGTCTTACTACAGTCGATGGATTTGGAGAAACAGAGAGGAGAACGCGACATTCTTTTATATTTTCACTGCTTTACCTTGTTGTCAGACAGCCCTTTATCTGCAAATAACAGAAAACTAACGAACAGATGGAGGCAGCGGTAGACCAGCAGCTCTCCTCTCTTCTGTGAGGTCAAATGTATGTTTGTATCAATGGAGTCTGGCGTCTTTGAAGAGAGCGTAGATTACGGCATCAGCTCCCCGTCACAAAGGTCTGTCTGACAGCGAGGTGCAGAGTGTGCTGCTGCTGTTCAGGGATCATCAGGTAGGAGTGAACCAGGTGAACACTGTGCTCACCTGGTTGAGGAGAGGCTAGGCCGTCGTGGCGGTTGACCACGGAGCCTTCATAGGTGTGTTCCTCACCTGGACACACACACGTTAAACACACACATCAGCGCTGATTCTACTCTACAGGACAGTCTAAGTGCGGGTGGCTCGTTGGTCTAGGGGTATGATTCTCACTTCGGGAGTGAGAGGTCCTGGGTTCAAATCCCGGACGAGCCCTAACTGTGAGGCAGATAGATAAAACTTGAACTGAATTATTGACATTAAAAAGAGGAGAAATAAAGCACAAACCCAATTGTGTGTCAATCAACAAGCAGCTCTTAATATCAAGTGATTTTTGTGTTGGACTGATTAGAATGTGCTTCAGCTTTTTCAAACATAATTTCCAGAAATATACACATTTCCTGGTTTCAGCAGTAAAAATACATTCAGATAGTTACGGAAAAATCATCTTTAAATTCAGATACATTCTGAGGAATATATTCTATCATTTCTAGACCAAACAATTCATTCCATCCTGATCACAAACATATTGTTTCCTCAGCTCTCTCTTCTAATACTCAATATACTCGATTCCTACGAATAGAACATCATTTCATAATTAACAAAAAGCAAACTAATCCAGTTTTATTGGTTTCTAGTTTAGTTTTGCTTTTATGAAAGCAGGAATTAGAGCTGCAAGAATTAGACGATTAACTATCAACTAATAAACGAATCGGCAACTGTTATGATAATTGATGAATCAGTTTGAGGGATTCTTTTTGAAGGAAGAAAAGTTAAAACTCTCTGATTCCAGCTTCTGAAATGTGAAAATGTTCTGGTTTCTTTTCTCGTCTGTGACAGTAAACTGAATATTAGACATTAGAGGACGTCATCATGGGCTTCAGGAAACACTGACTGACATTATTCACCATCTCATAGACCCAACAACTAATCAACAGATTCAATGCTGATAAAAACAATCCATAGCGTGAAGCCCTTCTGGAGTAAAAGTGACTTCATGAACGTCTGACCTGAGTGGTATCCAGAATATTCCTCCTGGCAGAGAGATGAGACGACACACAGCGAGAACACAAGCAGACCAGACAGGAGAGACGGCTGCAGGGACAAAACAACAACAAGTCATTTAATGTCGTCTAACGCTTATTAATATGTCATCTGCATGAAGACCAGAACAGACCACGTGAGTCCGGTCCACCTCACAGCAAGACATTTCTGGATATCTGGCTGGTTTCTGGTGCAGAGCTGTGCAAATTGAGACTCACCTGAAGATCACAACAATTTAAATGTGTTGACGAAAACATTAAGGGATGAACCGATAAAGCACCTTTTCAGTCCCGATACCATACCGGGGCTTTGGGTCCAGATCCCATAACGATAACAATCGTTTTATTTATATGTACAAAGTGCTTTCCAGATTACAATTACGACACACAAACTGAGAGCATCAAGCAGCACTGAGCCCCAAAAGAAACAGAAGGTGGAGCGAGTGCATATATATGTATATATATATATACGTATATATACGTATATATATATACATGAACATATATATATATATGTATATATGTATATATATATATATATATATATGTTCATATAAGTAAGAACGTATGAGACACACGTTGAACACAGCATGTCACACCTCACGCTACGTCAAGGGTTCCGTTACGTGACAGTGGCTCATCGGTAACGATTCTGTCTTTGAGAGCGAGAGGTCGGCGGTTCAAATCCCAGAGCAGCCCTGCCTTTGAGACAAGAAACCTCACAGACTGCTGTCACTTATAAAACTATAAGATGGAGAGAAACGGTCCCGTTTAACCATCTTCTAGATTTCATAAAAGAAAAGCGCAATTGTCAATAAAGCCTGTAATGCAATAATTATACATTCATTTATTAGAAGGCAACGCTTTGTTGTGCTCCAGGAGGATTATAGAAGGTCAGACACATTGATGTTGATGAAGACGAGGGTCGTATTATTATAACTTCATTAAGTGTCAACATCGGAACATAATACCAGGAGGAAATGGAAGTACACGTGCACTTCACAAAGTATATATCAATGAATTCCTTGAACTGGTGATAGAAATAATAAACACATATGACGCTGTTCTTGCATTGTACATTGTTGTTATTGTATTTTATATCTAAGCCTCGGACCTGCAGCTCCGGAGGGAGGAGGAGGAGAGCTCAGCTCCCGGCAGCAGCGTCTCCTCCTCCTCCTCCTCCTCCTCGAGCAGAGCTTCTCCTCTCTGGGAGCCGACACTGACACCACGCTGCTGGAGACCCAGGACATATTGCTGGACCCGCAGGAGGGAAGGGAGGCACGGGAGAACCAGAACCAGGACTGAGAGGGGCCGACTGTCAGACCCTGCTCCGGTAGAATGAGAGGGTTTCTAAAGGGACTCTGGTGCTCAGAGACACTACCACGTTAGTCCACAGGGGGCGACAGAATCAACGCTAAATCTAAGTTCCTCGTAGTGACTTTAAATTATCCTTCAAGTTAAAATCAGAGAGTCAGTCGTGGACAGTTGACAGACATGGTTGGCAATATTTTACATTCTTCTTTTTGTCAACAAATATCATAAAAAGACCAATGCTGACGCTTCCTTTTCTTTTTTAGAAAAGGGAATTTTACTTCAGTAAAAAAGCAGCAGAGAGCAGATGCAAAAAGTGTTTTTGTCAAACTCAACGATGAACCGGGTTTCACTCGTGAAGCATTAATCAAATGAAAAATTCACATATCCATGAGGTATAAGAAGTTTCATCCCAACACGTTTGTATTCAGGTTAGTTTGGGAATGAAGCCATGATCCTGACCTGCAGGACCTCCGGGGCAGTGAGGAGAGACCGGTCCTTCACGCGCTCCACGCTCCTGATCTTTGTTTTAGAGAAAGCTGACGGCACCCCTCATTGTCATTTGAAGGTGTGTTTCTTTATTTCTTTTCATAGATACTTCACCTAAATGAATAGAATACTCAGTTGAGTCCCTGTGGTCCGCCCTTGTCCTGTAAGAGGCTTTGGTGTGACGAGTCTTTCACTATCAGCCAGAACTCCGAAACAAACTTCACTGTTTACTGTCAAACGTCTCTCCGCCCGCCTGAAGCTGAGTACATTATAATAATTATTATGAATAATTATCTATTGTATTGTAGAAGTTATACTGAAATAGTATTTTAGGACCGAACATCAAGACATTCACACAACGTTTCTGGTGAAGTAACATCAGCGGGTTTCAGCTTGAGTCTCTCTGCAGGTCAGTTCAGGTTAAAATGAGCTTAAAAAGGTCTCAACGCACACATCAATGTCAGGGAAGTTTAAAGTATGAAGTTTATTGGTAAGAATTTCCAGGCTCTGAAACTTCGCTGCTAAAGTCACCAACGACATGTGACAATAATAAAAATGAAGTCCACACATTAGGGCCGGACTATAAGACCGTAAACAAACCACAACTGGTATATTTCTCTCTCTCCATCACTATACAAAATAATTAATGTCATTTAAATTTGATCCGAGTAGATTCAACTCGACTTCGACCCCCCCGGTCCCATCAGGGGACCACAAGCGACACCAAACCTGCAGCCCCCCCCCCACCACCACCCAAACCCAGACCCAGACCATTCTCCTCTTACCTTGTCACTGGAGGCTCCCATGGTGCTGCAGACTCCCCTCAGACCAGACCAGGTCCTGCACAGGACGCTTTCAGGATACAGACGAGGACAAACAAAACAACCAGATTCAGCTTTTCCCTGAGCAGCTCTCCTCACAGCATGATCCCCCCCGTGTCCTCTCTCTGTGTCCTCTCTCTGTGTCCTCTCTCTCTCTCTCTCTCTGTGTCCTCTCTCTCTCTCTCTGTGTCCTCTCTCTCTCTCTCTCTCTGTGTCCTCTCTCTCTCTCTCTCTCTCTGTGTCCTCTCTCTGTGTCCTCTCTGTCTCTCCAGGATCCCTCAGGTTCCCAGGCACTGACGGGATGCTCTCTCTCTCTCTCTCTCTGTGTCCTCTCTCTGTCTCTCCAGGATCCCTCAGGTTCCCAGGCACTGACGGGATGCTCTCTCTCTCTCTCTCTCTCTCTGTGTCCTCTCTCTGTCTCTCCAGGATCCCTCAGGTTCCCAGGCACTGACGGGATGCTCTCTCTCTCTCTCTCTCTCTCTCTCTCTCTCTCTCTCTGTCTCTGTCGTTCTTCTCGTCCTCTATCTCGACGTCTCAACAGGGTGAGAAATACCTGAGCCAGAGTCCAGCATCAGCAGAGACGACTGAGAGAGAAAAGAGAGAGCCGGTGGATCTGTCAAGCAAAGTCTTTAACTTTAAGCCGACGTTTTTCTTTTCATTTCATTTCAATATCTGAAATATCCACCAAGAAAAGATTCCTTTTGCTCAGAGCCCAACTTTCTACCACCAACAAAACATTAAACATAAAGACAACTTGAAATATGTCAATATGTTTTACAAGAGGCTGCAAGTACTTCACCTGTTATATAACAGAAAAACTAAATCATAAATCATAAAACTACAAAAAGGTTTTGTGTTATGAAAAATCTAAAACACAGCACACGGACAGACTGTTTGAATAGATTAATAAGACAAATAAATATAAGGCAAAATAATAAATATGAGATTTAATTTAAATGAGTGAGGATGAACTGTGAACTAAAGCTGAAACTAAACTGTTTTAATAATAATAATCCTCACAAGAGATAATATATAATATAATTAGCAGTTTAAACTTTACTGTAAAGACATTTAATGGTCACATTGGGCTCCGGGAAGATTTCTCATTGTCTTCTGAGAAAATATTAAATATATTATTCAAATAATAATAATGTTAGTTTGATGTATAGCTGAATGAACTGCATTCTAACGTATACACTGAGTTCAAGGAATCATACGTTTCCGTTCACGAACATTTTTATTAATGAGAACACATCATTTTATTCCCATTATGACTTTTATTTTGTATATTTTTTGTATTAATTTGGTGGATTTTATGTCCATTTTAACTTTCGTCAGATGTTTCACTGCAGTCCTGAAATGTTTTTTATTTCTGTATCAACCACGTGAAGTACTTTGTTTTGGAAAGGTGCCGTGTAAATAAAATATATATATTATATTATTTTTATCATCATTACTACATGAAGTTAGTATGATTATATGTATTATTAAAATGATGACCTGCACATTTTAAGCAGCATCTATTGCTTTAATGGATTTCAAAATAAAACATTGCCAGTCACAAGACTTGAAACAAATTTCAAATTAAAAGACTTTCTCAACGACTGCAGAAACCTCGTGTAAACACTTGACGACGCACTTTAATTCATTTTAAGCCTAAAACAAGAGTGACCTTTGACCCCGTGGTGAAAGTGTGCCAGCTATGACACTCCTGTCCAACATTCCATGTCGTCTGTAGTTGAAAACCACTCACAGCCAATCAGGCAGAGGCGGGGGCGGGGCCTGTTCAAAATTGGCAAACATGTCATTTAAATTACAGAAAAGTTCAAAATGTATGTTGTTGGTTCCCAAAACTTTATTTCCTTCCAAAATGCCCTAGTTTATGACGTGTGACCTCATCACTTCTCCTTCTCCCTTTCCTCTCTCTTCTTCTTCTTCTTCTTCTTCCGGTCGTGGTGGTGGTGGTGTTCGTCCGGGGAGCAGGAATCCCTGTGAGGTGAGGAGACATTGAGCCACTTGAAAAACTTACTTTTATTAAAGTTGACCAACCTCCGGTTCTGCCGAGAGAAGCCGATGCTCCATGTGTTGAAGCTGCATTCTCTCTAGTGTCCACCAGGGAGCGACTCCTCTGGTTGTATAGAAGTCTATAGAAAATGACTCTACTTCTCTCTTGATTTATTCCCTCAGTAAACATTGTAAACATGAGTTTATGTCTCAATCTCTAGTTTCAAGTCTTCTTCAATACAGCATGATGTTCATTTAGTACATGATGGTCCATTTAGAGTCACACAGACCATAAAGCAGGGGATGCTGGAGGGCGGGGCTACACGCTGATTGACCAACCAGAGACGTATACGGCGTCTCCTCAGTCCCGATATGGTCACTTCCTGTTTACTGGTTTAAAAAACAACAACATGGCGACGGCCGTAATCCAAGATGGCGACGGTGAAATCGCCGAACTCGAGGCTCCATAACATCAGTCCACAAACCAACGAGTGACGTCACGACGACTACGTCCACCGGCACTGAAGCACAAACATAACTTCTCACCTCTCTCTCTTCTTCCTCTTCTTCTTGCTCTCTCTGTCTGGGCTTCGTTCTCGGCTGCGACGGCGTCGGCTGTGACGAGACTCTGACGACGCCGAACGCTTTTCATCCAGCCGGCGCCTGACGGACAAATAATATATATACACACGTTTTAATTTCCTGAATAAACAACATTTCAGGGAACTGATCATCGGGAGGTCGGGGTCGTACCTGTGGGAGGAGAGTTCAGACCTGGTCGACTCCTCCTCGTCCTCTTCCTCTCTCCACTGTCTGGTGAGCTCTCCCGAGTGGACGTTGATCACCTCTCGGATCACCTGCAGGGTGAGCAATCAAAGATACTTGTTTTGTTGTTACATTTTAATGCACTTTGTATCATTGCTGCAGACCACAGGAGGTCACATGAGCAGCCGATCACTGTCCTGGTGCTGGCTCGTACCTCGGTGTAGGACTTCTTGGTGATGTGAACGTTCTTGGCTCGGTAAGACTGACGCCGCCTCTTGTAGTCCCTCATCTCTGCCATCAGCTCCAGGTGAGTCTTCGGTTCGTTCTGCTCTTCATCTGAAGACAAAAACACAAACGCCCATTAAACCCGAGGACCACGCTGAGGGAGAAAACAAACGGCCAAACAGAAACCGTTTGAGGAAGATGGCATTAATATAATTGTTCCTCTACATAAATATCTGTTATCCATGCGACAGTTGGAGGAGATCGGACACAGTATTTGAATCATTCTGACGTTTGGAAGTCTTCGCCACGATGTCTTACCCCTCTGGAGTTTGGACACCAGGTCCACGTAGAGATCCTCGTTGCTGGAGGACGCCGCTTCCTTCCGTTGGCTGACCACGTGATCGAACAGAGCCAATCGGTCGGCCACAGTGAGGTCACACACGGCGCGCTTGTGGTTCTGAGGCACGTCGACAGGCTGGCCGGAGTACTGACCTGGTGGGGGACCAGAGAGACGTTACCCACAATTCACTCCGACGCATTGCTCGTTCAAAAACAATTATTCCATGTGTGGCTGTGGTACAACAAAACTTTTAAGTCCGACTGTTATTGTTTTTGAATTGAAGAGAGAATTTTTTCTGCATAAGGCCCAGAAGCACTGGAAGCATGTGACGCACGTTTTGAAGTAAATCTTTTGTTTAAAAAGGACGAACGCGGACAAACGAGGCCATCGCACTGCTTTGATGCTTCTACGACCAGAGACGTTTTTTCTGCAGCCATATTACATGTTTAGAGAAAGCTAAAAGAAATAAAAAGAGATGGAATTTTCCCCAAAGGCAATGTTTTATTAACTAAATAAATAATTATTCAATAAAAAAACACTACTATTTAAAGGACAAACTTCCCCGGCGGTAGCTCACATCAGCCGCCACTACCAAACTCCGTCTGTAACTTGAGGGCAGATCAAAACAAAACGTTGTTGTTGTCGGTTTGTGTCAAAGATTGTTTATGAGCTCTGACACGCTTCACTCTGTAACACCATTGTACAACACAGAGTGTTTTTGTAGTCCCAAAAACTCCAACAGAGCGATACATCTTGTTTTAATGTAGTGGATAGTGTGACGCTACTTTCACGTCACAGTTAAACTTTCATCTTTATCATATCAATATTTTAATCGTATCCACTTTATAGTTTTGAACCAGGACGGTCATTATTTAGATCAAGTGAAAAGATGAAAGAGTTTCTGTGATAAACAAACATGTTGTCTAGTCTGAATGTGTGAAAACGTTTCCCAACACGTAAAGAGTGAGAGTGAGAGTGTGTGTGTGTGTGTGTGTGTGTGTGTGTCCCAGCCGCTTAAAGGATATGATGATAAAGGATACTACACGTAACACAGCTCCTCTCTAATACTCACCCCTGTCACTGCAAACAGAACACACAACACAAAGATTACACACATGTCGGCAGAAAAATTACATTAAATAAAAAAGGGGACAATCCCGAATTAAGAAAACACAGCTTCTTATTCCATGTGGTTAATATCTGGGGGGGGGGGGTGTAGGATGAGAGGATGAGGATGAGTTCGTGAGGTTATAATAATAATCCTCTTGTGACATCTAGTGGTTTGTCTTGGTGTCTGCTGTGAAACACTAACTGTTCTTGAACTGTGAAATCTAACTACAAAGCCTCCTCGTCTCTGATCGGGATGTTGTATATTTAGTAAGTATATATATATACAAATATATTCAGCACGTCGTCAGAGGAATGAGTTCTGCAGGGAACCTTTTTAAATGAAGCTCCCACCTTGCCAGAAGACTCCTTCCATCCTCATCAGCGGTGCAGCAGACCTGGCCTGCAGGATCACCTGGTGCTGGGTGGCTTTGTCTGCATGGAGGAAATTAAACGAGATGACGACGAGTGGAAAGAACGTACGACGTTTGTTTAACTTCTATATTTAAATGCAAATGATTTAAAATCACTTTCATCTTATCAGGAAGACGTTTGTTCTGTGAGAGGATCAGTTGAGGTGGGTGGTTGTATTTGTAAAATAAAAAGATATAAACAAAGATTTTTGTTTCAAAACAGTATTTGATACGGTCTTGTAGTTCTTTATTATTTGTCTTCCCTGTTCTTTAAACATGAATTTACAAATAGTTATAGCAAAAACATTCAACAAAGATGTTTAAATGATCCATAACATCGATGAGCTGAACTGGGATTTAAGATAACGGTCCTCATTAATGACTCACCCATCGTAAAGCTTCTGACACTGTTGTTCTCATAACACACAGAAGGATCGAACATCTCCGCCTGCAAAAGAGTGAGGAAACTTTTTAATGTTCTCTTAATGATCGATGCATTAAAGCTGCAGTGAATTATACTGTAAAGGTTTTACTCTGGAACACTGCTATGTCAGCTTCCATTACTCTGGAGATGTGTGTGTGTGTGGTGTGTGTGTGTGTGTGTGTGTGTGTGTGTGTGTGTGTGTGTGTGTGTGTGTGTTTGTGTGTGTGTGTGTGTGTGTGTGTTACCTCCTCCTCAGCGGAGTAGCCCATCTTTCGGCGGCTGCAGGAGGCTTTGTGTTTCTCCATGCTCGTCACCGGGACTCTGTGGTTGGAGTCGTAGGGACACTGCTCCATTGCATCCTGTCCAAAAATAAACAAAATAATGTTTTACTTTTACTTTTAGATGACATTAAACCCAAACCCTCGCTCTGTGTTTCAGTCTGTTGAGCAGACAAGCATTGCCTGTAACTTGTATATGTGGTAGTCAATCAGTGCAGGGAAATGTTTCATATTAACACACAGCTCCTGCAGCCGTTTCAATCAATTAGTGCTTAAAAATGGTAAGATATGTTGACAGTTATTTCAAACAATACCGTATAACAATTAAATTAAATTGTAGAACCACAATACAGCATCTCCAAATGGATAAATTAGGCCATTGAGAGCTAGCAAACCACTTAGATTTATTTGGGATTTATTTGGGATAAACAAAAGACAAGAGTTACATAATGCAGATGTCAGCTACCTGACTGGTGGTGGAGGAAATATATTATCAGATTTAATACCTCAAGGAGCAACACAACACTGTGAAAGTACACCTGGTTAAAGTCATGCATTCAAACCTTTACTTCAGTAAACGTAAATAGATATTAGCTAAATGTACTGCAACGTCGTTTAGCTACGATAAAACCAAGTTTCATAATGAAAATATATATATTTTGTTGTGATGACTGAAGACTAAACGCTAACGCTAGCTAACGTATCGTTAGCTAAACTGATGGTTCATTTCGCTAACGTTACCTGGTTGTAGTCCTTCGACCATCCCAGGGCTTCAAATACATCGTTAAGCTGCTTTTTGCAGTTTTCTGTGAAGTCTGTGAGCTCCTGAAGACGGTCCAGTCGATCCTGAAGAGTTTGTGTTTCCAACGAGTCCGACATTTTGAGGTTTTAAGTCCAAATCATGGATGTTTTAACAGAATTTGTCTCCAAATCATCTGTTGTTTTGTTTTCACTGCACTTGCGGCCGCCATATTGTGCGCGACGTTATGACGTGTGCCACGGAGTTGGCGGTCGAACAGAAGCGATGCATGCTGGTAGTTGAAGTCCACTTTTGCATTATTATATTGTATTGTATTATATTGTATTACATGCAAAGTGTTTCCTCTCTCTCTCTCTCTCTCTCTCTCTCTCTCTCTCTCTCGCTCTCTCTCTCTCTATATATATTCTCGAGGAACCGGAAGTTGTTATTTGTCATTCCCTGCATTTCCCTCACTTGGGTCCTTTCCTTGCGTCCCAGCACTAATTATATTGTATTATATTGTATTATATTATATTACATTATATTGTATTATATTATATTTCCATTTAAAAAAATGAAAACAGTCATAATAACAAGTATTTTTTTAATAGTTTTGTTTTCTGGTGTAACTCTTATTGATGACAGTTTGCTTTATTTAAAATAAAATAAAATACACACCATGTCAAAGACACACCTACACAACAATAATGATATTGTAAAAAGATTAAATACAAACAAATTTGACAAATATGTAAATGAAAGACGTTTACAGTGTATGCAGTCTAAACAGGACAGGGTGAAAGTGACTCAGGACTCATGTGGGGTACATCTGGGCGTCTTGCAGCAGCTCAGCATCCAGCAGATCATCCGTGTATATGTCCTCTGTTCTGAGAAGAGAAAAGACATGCAACCATGTTTTTTTCTTTTTTAACCAAACATACATGATTGTGTTGCTGTGAATCACACTGTAACTCTGCTGTGTTAGACAAAAGGTAGTACGGTGCAGAATAAATCAAAGTTCAAACAATTGCATTAGTATGGTATAGTATAGTGTTAGTATTAGCATAACCGTCATAATACTTCGTACAGTACTTACATTACTTCGAGAGTGTCTTCAACAGCGACCTCCTCCACCACCTCCACTCCAACCACCAAGTTCCTCCTCACTGCAAGAAGCAAACACAAGACGGCTCTTGAATTTGGGTCTCTGTAATGTAACATTACAGATTACCGATGGGTTATTTCATCAGAGTTTAGAGGTAAAAGTGCAGAAAGAAAGTGGAGGCCAGAGGTACTGAGTTGTGCTGCGCCAACAACATCCTGCCAAGGTGAATTGTTTAATTAGACTGTGTAACAATTTGGAACTTTGCCATCCGCCCTCGACCCATAAAGTAAAACGTTGGTGAGTCAAACATGGTTCACCGAGTCAGACTGGTTCCCCTCAGACAAACAGAATATTGTGTCCACAGTAGCTCCTACATGTCTGTGATTGCACTACAATAATGAAGCCTGTGAAGTCTTAATCTTAACAACCTGTAAAACTTCTCATAACCTAAACTTTAACGAACCTTGTCAGGCTTTGATGCTCCGCTATTATTTGATTTTTCACATAACAGGACCAAAAGCAAACGTTTATTTGATTTGATTTGATTTGATTTGATTTGATTTGATTTGATTTGATTTTGATTTTATTTTATTTTTAATCTCCAGGAATAAAAATAATTTTGAATTTTTTTTTATGTGTGGAAGACGGTTGTGAGACGAGTCAGACAGCCTTTGATATCATCTTTCATGTTCATGAGTCCAGGACACAAGAACCAAAACAGCGTCCAGAACATTTAACCACTTGATAATTATTCAGGTTGCTCCACATCGAGCATTGTGATCCTTTATTTTTCTATCGTCCTGTTTCATTTATCATTAATACATTTTGTTCTGCATTGTTTGGCTGTGAAATCACCTGAAACTTATATTTAGAATAACGTCGGGAGCAGAGGCCGAATTCAGTTTTGGGAACTCTTCCCCAAAGCTGTGTGAGAAGTTGAAAACAACCCTTGACGTTCCTGCTGTCAAAAACGTCTTTAAGCTAATTCAATGTATAACTCTACCTCACCATTTTGCTTCTTAAAATTCACATTTTGCTTTTAGTGTAGCGTAGTTCAATCTCACGAAACAGCAGCATTTTATTTCATAGCTGTGATTAACTGACCTCTGATCTAAAAAACGTGTCACGACCTAAAAGTGAAGACGATCAATTGAAGACGTACAGGTTAGTTCTGTTGAACAAAATTGACAGCTCTTTTACAATAATGCAAAAATGCATGTGTGGATGAATGATGGATCATGTTAATCCCCCTTTTACCATGAATAACTTATTTAACAAAATTGAAAGAAAGCATTTTATTTAAAACCCGAAGAGAAAACGTCAGGTGGACACTCACCTCCGTAGACGTATGGAGATCCAGGCCAGCAGGGACCCACACCTCCTGCTTCCCTCTGCCCACAAACACAGACGCACCCCTGGGTCTCCATCCTCGGACCCTCCCAGCAACGACCACCAGTGAAATGACCTCCACCGGCATCCATCGCTGTTTGTGGCTGCAGTGAGGGAGGAGCACCAGGACCTCGCCCAGCCGGTGCAGAGCTGCTGGGGATCCTCGAGACGATGGGCGGTCGGGAGGTGGACCACTGAGCATCGGCGGCCTGACCGACTGACTGATCACGGTAACCTGCCGGATACAGGGGAGGAGAAGTTATCAGATAAACAAGCAGCATTTCTTTCAAGCCGGTTCATAGATTTGACCAATTTAAGACATATTTGAAACAGAAAAGTTTCTTTTGTGACTGTTTAGACTGTTAAGCGTCTGTATCAACAGCCAGTTGAATGAATATCTTACATTATTCTGGAAGCATGTGAATGCATTTACTAATGTGCAAACCGTTTGACGGGCCCTAGAGCACGCTAGGTATAAGCACATGACGCACACAAACACGCACTATTAGGCGTATAAAGACAAACAACAAACAATATGTTGGATTTCATTGTTAAATGAGTTACTTGGGGAAGTAGAAAAGGTCAAAGGGAAAGCCATCAGGATTAACTACCATACATATATATTGTCACATGATCAAATGGAGACTTGACATTGGACACAAATCACCAAATAAAATAAGATGATTTTTATTTCATTGAACAGTTTATAGAATCATCGTTATGTTATAGATTGATACTGACTTTAACAAAAACCAAATAGAGATGAAAGGATGGTGATGAGTTTGTCTTTTTGAGGGATCGAACTGGGCTCTTAATGAGTTTACTGTTTGGCATGTAACACACATTTTTAATTTTCAATTGTTTATTATTAATATTTTTCTTAATTTCATATACTTATATGCATATTTACCTGTAAAAAGCCAAACTTCTTTACAAACAGTGCATCGACTCCGTTGTCTAGTTGTACTCTAATGATCTTTGTTGAAACATTGTATTTTATTTTTTGTCTTTTTTCTCTATAAACTATCATGAACAAAAGAAACGAGCAGCTGTGTTACTGCCAGTCAACCTGGTGGATCGACATGCTTTTATTTTATACCTTCAGAATTTAGAAAAGCATTTTCACAAAGATGCATTTTATTGACACACATGGCTGCTTAATGCAGGGATTTGGCTTCGAGAGGTCACGACTGAGTCATATGTCTGATCCGTCTGTTTCCTGGACCCGCTGGTGAGACCTGCTGGGTTTGGACCAGGAATGAAGTCACCAGTCAGCGGCTTGTACTGGCACACACACACACACACACACACACACACACACACACACACACACACACACACACACACACACAACAACAAGCATGCACACTGAGCGGGGTGTGTGCATGCTCACCCAGTGAGTTGATGACAGCGACAGGATCAACTAAATCATTCTGTAATTTAATCAGGTGGTCTAATTGAAATCATGATGTCGTTCTTAAGCAAACAAAAAGAAGAGACATCAAAACACATTCACACACAAACACACCGTGTGGAAACACACGACATATTGTTTGTTGTGTTACAAATGACTACAACTGAATGTCGTTGTGCATCCCCGTGTTGCATAAAGACAATAAATGATCCTTGAATCCTTAAATACTCATTTTGAAACAATAACAGACATCTTTAGGAAACAAATCAAATGTTTAAATGCATCCAAAGAGATGAGATGTTCAAGTTTTAAAGTCATTTGTAGTTCACTTTATTTATGCGGTGCAAAACAACTGAATACAGTCCTCCCAGTAGAACGTACAATATATGACAAAAGTGGCTTGACTGTTTGTTATTTATATAATTTGTTTTGTTTATTGTTTTCCAGTCGTACGAAAATATTTTTCTGATTTAACTACTGAAGCAACTTATTGTTTTTAAGTAAATCAATACCATTTCATCTGATCTGATGTTATCTTATCATATCATCTTATCTTATGTTAACTTAACTTATCTCACTTATCTTATCGTATCTTATCTTACCTGTAGAGCAGCAGCAAGCAGCATGATGCTCTCCTGCCTCCTCTTCCTCCTCCTCCTCTTCCTCCCTTAGCATGACAAGGCTCCCTGCGTGCTGAGAAAGGAGACACGGTGGAGGTCTGGCCGACCAAACCCACCAGTCCGGGTTCATCAGTCTGTCCATCGCAGCCGTCCACGAGTGTTTGTGGTCAGAGAGGAGAAATCTACTGAAGTCTTCCTCCTCTCCTCTTCCTCTCAGCCACAGATGGGTTTTCTCTGGACGCAGCAGGACTCACTTTAGAGAACAAGCTGATTGGGCATCTCGCCTCCATTATGATGTAATGCCTTCTATTAAAGGATCATGTTTTCCATTAAACAATATTTATTTCACATTATTTCAGAGCATGCTGAAGTCTTTTATAGTTATTCATGTGGTATATTCCCTTCTACTGCCATTGACTTCTAACTGAGCAGTTGTACTTTTTATGCTAATTTCTACTTTTACTTCACTACATCAGAGGGAAATATTGTAGTTTTGACTCCACTACATTTATGAATGGCTTATAAAATATGTTTTGTTGTAATTTAAACTATTAGTACGACTCAAATTATTGTCATTGTTGTAATCATTGTTGGAATGCTTAACAGCATTCCAACAATGAACTCCACCTCAACCAACTACAACAGTAATATCCTACTTTTATATTAGCAATAATAATCGAATATATAATAGTAGAACAGTCACAGGGGACATGTTTGTACTTTAAATACTTTCCCTGATAACACTTTAAGTGCAGTAACGTTTTAAATACTTGTACCAGAGTATTCTTTGTAGTAAAGTATCGGGTTTTCATTAGTCCTGCTTTGTTTTTCACCGTCGCAAAAAACGCCGTTGGAGCCAGCTTTGATCTGATTGGTCGATCCCAGGTCACGAGGTCACTCGCTGCCAATCAGAATGCAGCAGTAAAGGAAACAGGACATTTAACAACCACCTCAAAGAGCTACATTTTGTGGCTGTTTACCTCCCGGAGTCTGGTCGCTTCTCTCCGGCTTATATTCACGTTCGGACCCGCTTCGTTGTTCCAGGATAATTTACAGAACGTTATTGTCGAACTCTTCTGCTTTTTGGGGGCGTTTGTGTTTGCTACGTGCAGCAGCCACACCCTCCGGAGTTGAAGGAGGTGTAACCGCGGTATTTTATCTTCTTTCACTGTAGTCACAATATATTTAGTTATGGCATATCATCAAGGAGGATACGGTGCTGCACCCGGTGGACACGCGGTAAGAAAGCGTTAAAATGTCATTAATTATCGGTTTAAAGCTGAATACGACCGCCGTCCCGTCAGCGACGTCCTGTCTACAGAATGCGGAAGTCGGTCTGGATGTCTCTCAGCAGGGCTTTAGCTCACAAACAAATGCAGAAAGCTGCAGGTGTATCCTCTGTGTAAAGGTGTATAATGGGAATCCATCCGTTAAATGTGTGAGCACGTGCTAGATATCTGCTGACGTGTTCTTTAACTGCTTCCACATGTTTATGTCGAGCTTTTTAAACATGTTACCAGCTGGTGAAAGAAGTATTCAGATATTTTTTTAGCGTTACTGCAGTGTACAAATACTCTGTTACATGTAAAATGCATTCAAAATGTTACTCAAGTAAAAGTATAAGTCAACTTATTCCTAAAGTAGAAACAGTAAAAAAGTCCTCATTATGCAGAATGACCCATTTCAGAATGTTGTATTGTAGTTATTGATGCATTGCGTGCGTGCGTGCGAGAGACGGTTCAATTACAATAGGAGTGGGTTGAGGAAGGGTGGGGTTTGTTCTCTCTGAGCCCAGAGTGAGGAACACCCTCTCACTAGAGGCTCATTGCGAGCCTCTTCTCTCAGCCAGCGCTGGTGAACGATGTAACGATGTAAAGGCGGCTGTGGATTATCGATGAGTGAGGAAGACCTTTGTTCCGATGAGACAACATTTATGAGGTTTGAGATAAGTTGAAGGACTCTAATGCTGCACAAACAACAGACGTTGGTCCCAGTTAGTTAAGAGGAAAGATGTTAAAACACGATTACAGAAGGGCAGGAAAGAGCTTCCTCAACAGCGTTTCATCATGTCAACTCACCTTCATCAGGCGATGGTGCAATGAGACAGTGTGCAGGCGTATATTCAGTAGTGTTCAAATCCTAAAGTAGAAGTAGAAATACCACACTGTGAAAGTACTCTACTGCAAGTAAAAGTCCTGCATTCAAAACCTCACTTAAGTAGAAGTAATATGTACTTAAAATACTTTAAAGTATGCATTCAAACCCTTACTTCGGTAAACGTAAATGGATATTATTAGCTAAATGTAAAAGTGTTGATTGATCAGTAAAATGTTCCCAGTCTGTGTGTTACCATTATGTTTCTGGATTAATGTTTCATTTTACTGCTGCATTTGTTTGAACTCCTTCCTTAAACTGTTGCTCTACAGCAATGCATCATGTTCCAGAAGCTTTTTTTAAAGATAAGCTTAAGAACTAGGTGTCGGATAAATCTAGTGGAGTAAAAAGTAGAAGCGTGAAGTTACATAAAATGGAAATGCTCACGTTAAGTACATCACATTGTTTTACTTGAGTGACTGTACCTAGCGACGTTCCACCACAGGTACCGGTGTATTGTATATATGGTATATTCAAGTCTTCGCATGTCTTTCGCTGCTTGTGATCTGTGTCTCCAGCAGCTCGAGTGGTACATTCTTAAAAACCTGTTGGAGTCTGAAGTCAGGATTGATTTCCTGTCCTGTGTTTTACACACTTGACGTGAGGACAACAAACCGATCGTCTCCCACTAACCCGTCACTGACACTCGCCCTAACTCTCTTGCAGGCTATGCAGCAGGATCCTCTCTACGGCTATTTTTCCGCGGTAGCTGGACAGGTAACAATACTGATGTTTCTCTAGCGCTGCAGATTGATCTTTTTTTGTATCTAACTGTACTCAAATGTATTGTCCTTCCTTCTGTTTTCTTAAAAACATGTGACAGGATTCACAGATCTCAGCTGACGAGCTGCAGCGCTGCCTCACACAATCCGGCATCTCGGGCACATACAAACGTAAGAACGTTTATATTAAATATCCACTCGAAGCACAAACGCTCTGTAAGTCTGAGACGCATATCAACCTGATGCTGCTGTATACAGTTAGTTAGTTTATTTTATATTTTTCACTTCCTGGTTTAAAGTCTTCCAGGCTTTTCCTCACGAGATGACAGTCACGAGATGAGAAATGAAAATATCTGCTTCTCTCCATCTTTAATCCGTAATGTTTTTGGTTAAATGGAACATGCCAGGCTGAACACACGTGTGTCGTTCTCTTTGTTTACCTTTTTTTTTTTTTTCTTCTCACGGCTTCCACTGGTAACCCTGTGTTCAGTGCACATTGCTATGAATTGTGGGCATTTCCCTTTGGCAGAGTCTGCAGGAAGACGCACTAACGGAAAGGGTTCATAAAGCGTTTCAAATGTCCGTGAGAGAGACTCCTTAGACACTCCTCTGACAGTGTGATTGGGCCAGTGGTTTTAGATTTGTGTTCACAATCTGTTGTTTTTGTTTTTTACAGCCTTCAGCATGGAGACCTGCAGACTGATGGTCAGCATGCTGGATGTATCCTTCACCCATCGGCCAACAGGCCTTTGTTTTCCCTGAAGACAGCACAGGTGTCAACATGAAATGAATGATGGCTGCTTTGGTTTCAGGGTCCTGCTGTTGTGCATGCTGGCTCACTGTCACTGTCACCACAATAACAAGTAGCAGATCAATATGAGTAACACCTGTGTGCATGTTCAAAACCCCAGCAAGCCCGGTTAAAGGTGCAACATCCGAGTTTCCTTTTGTTATTAAGCAGACAGCAACCGAGTGAAGCCAATGCCGACGTGTCTTAAACTTGCATTCTCTCTAATGTCCACCAGGGGGCGACTCCTCTGGTTGTATAGAAGTCTATAGAAAATGACTCTACTTCTCTCTTGATTTATTCCCTCAGTAAACATTGTGAACATGAGTTTATGTCTCAATCTCTAGTTTCAAGTCTTCTTCAATACAGCATGATGTTCATTTAGTACATTATGTACTCCGTCTGTATATACTGGTATATTTTGTATTCTTACCGATGACTACATCCACACTTCTTAAATACATCCGTGTTATTAAGCTGTTCACACTATAATTGTGACACAATGAAGCACTCTTAAAGAAACAAGTATGCATCTTTAAATGTGCTTCATTTTTGATTGTGCACTTGATGACATTAAAGCAGCTTAGTTTGATATTCGTGCATGTCTCGTAACATTTCCTGTCTATGCAAATCAGTAGAATACATTTCATTTCTTTAAATACCACCAGTAGAGTAAACACTAGTGTGTAATCTAGCTTCTTATCACACAGGTATCCCCTTGGTAAGGTTGTCAGTGAGGCGCTACACATTTGCTCTGATGATGACATCGTGTTTGAGTGGTACAAACACAACTGGAGGAGTTTGTGTTGTGTCCTTGACCGACTGTGTTGTCTCAGAGGGACCTTTCCAACAGCCTGGGCTTCAACGAGTTCAAGGAACTGTGGCAGGTTCTGAACGGCTGGAAGTCCACCTTCATGTCCTACGACCGGGACCGCAGTGGGACGGTGGAGGGCAATGAGCTGCAGCATGCCTTAAACTCTATGGGTACTGGCAAACTTTAATCCGCCCTAAATCTCTCAAATCGAACAAGGGAACGGGTTTCATGTTGTAAAATAAATGTTTTCTTTCCTCTAGTCTGAAAGAAGTGGAATAGACTAACATCTTTAAGTAGACCAGTGCATGTAAAAACACTTTGTAGCTGTCGTGTCTCGCCTTAATCGGCATGTAAAAGCAGATATGTGCTGTGTAGCTGCCACGGTTAGCAGAGTAAAACCAGATATTAGGTCGTTGCTCTCAGTGCACAACGTTAACGTCATTTCCGTTCCGTGTTCCGGTGCAGGTTTTAATCTGAGCCCTCAGGCCATGAACATCGTCATGAAGCGCCACAGCTGCGGAGGCAGAATCGCGTTCGATGACTTCGTGGGCTGCTGCACAAAACTGCGAGCCCTGACTGGTGAGTGGGCGGGAAAAACTACAACAACGCATGAAATCTGAGGCCGTCGGCGTTTGTTTGTGTCATGAACAAATGCTCAGTGATTAACAATGAACTTATTCAAACGGTTCATCAAGTCGACAGTTTTTAATCTTCTTTTTCAGATCAATTCAGAAGAAGAGACCAAAGACAGACTGGAGCGGCCACATTTCAGTATGATGACGTAAGTTTTCACTGCTTTTCATGTACTAACGCGTCGATGTCTCTCCTATCGAGCACAGCCGAGTCCATCATAACTGCGCAGGAGGAACTGGCTGCTTCTTCTAAATATTTCCGACTTTGTTTTGTGACTTTACAAAGATGCATCAAGCATCTGAGGCTGGACTCATCCAGCGAAAAATAACGTGGCGTAATGTCCCACACAATCACTTGTTTGTAATCTACAACGAGGAAGTCTGAAGACGACAAAAGACAAAAGGCAGATGGGTCCAACTCACAGTGGACCTTCAGCCAGGAGAGCGCAGTGTGCTCCCCGTGAAACGAGACGTCAACGTTGATTTATTTGTCACGTAGCTTGTGTACTTTAGTAACTCTGCTTCAGTAGTTTGACCCAAACAATGATCCTTTCCTAAACCTAACTTGGTGGATTTGTTGGCTAAACATAACTAAGTATTTGACCATCTCTTCCTAAACATAACTAACTATTTCACATCAAGACGAAAGTTGGAAAGAACAATGTAATGTAGCGAGCAGAAATTGACACGTGTCGCTGGCTGTAGTTGGAAAACGCACGAACAATGAGGAGTAACTTCAGACATCATACGACCCGTTGTGTGAGGGTACGTTAAGCAGCTGCACAGTTATTTAACGCTGTTGGGTCTTTCTTCATACCTTGAAAATGCATCTCTTAACCTGGAAATAACTTGTTTTCTGGACACTTCTGCAACTTACAGCAGATGCAAACTATGACTTTATGATTATCACCTCTTAAAAATGATAAGGGAAACTATTCGCACACCCTGCATGTGGAGGAACGTGTATTTGGAGTTCCACCTGATTAATATAAGTCCAATATTCACCTTCTCGTTTCTGTTTTCAGTAAAGGAGATGAAGCCACTGTACACCTCCTGCTTTAAACCTCAGACAGATGCAGTTAGAGACCACAGCTGGTGAAATGAAATGGAACATTTAGCAGCTAGAGAGACCAAACTAGAGCTAAAAGGACAGTGACTGTTACACTTCCATTGATCAGGTGGACACAAACATGACTCCAGTTGATCATCTGGCTGCTAGATGACTGATCTGTGATAAGAGTCGTGCACTAACACTGGATATATGTCTCTAGTTCATCCAGGTCACCATGAGCATATGAAGAAGAAGAAGAAGAAACCAATCGGACGGGACACGCCGGCCCTTTAAATCTTCTCATAAACTTTCATGTATTTTCATTGTGTATTTCTTAATCATTGTTGTATAAACAGGATTTAAATGTCACTTTCACATTCCTTCTTTTTTAAAACAAAGTCATGTGTACTGTAACAAACTAATACCACTATCATAACCCCCTGTGTTCTGTGTTCTGTGTTCTGTTCGCCCATAGAGCTGCATGTATGCAATGAATAAACATGTCCACCACAGGCTGGCTCCTTTGTTTGCTCCCTCTGACAATAGTTCAGTGTTTTTGTTCGTTTGTATTCTTGAACTCAGATGCAGAATGATTGAAACCGTGTGTGTTAAACTTTGTGTCGAACCTCCAAAGTACTTCCTGTTAGGTTAACTGCTGTCCTCAATGAAAGTACAACTAAGTAATGTAGTCATAGCAACAGTAGTTCTGCTGTTATGCTGTTAACAAGTTGATGTGAACTGATGAAAAACTGATTCAGTGGCCGTACTTTAAACCTTATAAGATCAACTTTTATTGGTTAGTTGCTGCAGCGCAGACGCAGCAATGCAGATAAATAGAAGAAGAGACATTTGTGTGTGTGTGTGTGTGTGTGTGCGCGCGCGTGCGTGCGCGTGCGTGCGTGCGCGCGCACAGAGAAAATCCATGGAAAGAACTAAAGATCAGAGTTCATAGAAGAGGCCCACGGAACCGTCAAGATTTGAAGAGTGTTTGTGTGGAAGAATGGACCAAAACCACACCGAGCAAGGCATGCAGCTAGTTCTCCATACAGGAAGCCGTCATCAAAGGCTTTTGTACGAAGTATTAAATGCATTTCAGTAAACGTGTTTTTCCCTGTGTCATTCCATTTTATTACACATAACTTCATTTCTGAACTTGTTTGTTTGGGTTTCTTTGTATGTGTGGATTACTTGGGTTGTTACTGACATCTGGTGAACATTTCATGTCAACCGCACCTTTAGAAATATACTTACTGAGAAAAATGGTGACGTGCTCAATACTTATTTTACCCGCTGTGTATATATATATATATATATATGCGTATATATATATATATATATATATATATATATATATATGCATATATATATATATATATATATACATATATATATATATATATATATATATATATATATATATATATATGCATATATATATATATGCATATATATATATATATATATATGCATATATATATATATATATATATATATATATATATATATATATATATATATATATATATGTATATATATATATATATATATATGCATATATATATATATATATATATATATATATGCATATATATATATATATATATATATAGTATATAGTATATAGCGTGGTTATATAGTAACCTATATAGCTATAGGTTACAAGAGCCATGTTTCACATTTGTCAGTTAGGCGTGAAACCAAACCACAGAATGCTGCTGTTACGCTTTAAGGTCTCGCTTCGTGCTCCTCAGGTAGTCGAGGTGTTAGATAACGTCAACATTAATTTGCAGGACACTGCAATACCACAGGTTCTCTCTGTTTCAAGTAATTCTTCAATTTGAATGAGTCAAATAATCAATTTGTAAATCAATTATTTTAACAGAAGAATGGAGAGGTTTTGTGTCTCGGATATAGTTGGTGGATACTTCAACAGTGCAGCCATAACTATGGTGTAAACAAGTTTGATAATAGTGCTTTGTGGTTAGCTGGAGAGGAGTCAGCCAAGGCTTTAGACTTTAAATCTTGTTTTTCCACAAAACATCAGTTGACAAAAGGAAATTACAAAAGCAGTTCCCATAAAAAAACAGGACCAAGTAAGATACTGCTAAACCGTGTGTGTGTGTGCGTGTGTGTGCGTGCGTGTGTGTGTGCGTGTGTGCGCGTGTGTGCGTGCGTGTCTGTGTGTGTCTGTGTGTCTGTGCGTGTGCGTGTCTGTGTGTGTGTGTGTGTGTGTGTCTGTGTGTGTCTGTGTGTGTGTGTCTGTGTGTCTGTGCGTGTGTGTGTGCGTGTCTGTGTGTGTGTGTGTGTGTCTGTGTGTGTGTGTCTGTGTGTCTGTGCGTGTGTGTGTGCGTGTCTGTGTGTGTGTGTGTCTGTGTGTGTGTGTGTGCGTGTGTGTGTGTGTGCGTGTCTGTGTGTGTGTGTGTGTGTGTCTGTGTGTGTGTGTGTGTGTGTGTGTGTGTGTGTGTCTGTGTGTGTGTGTAGGCTGTCAGGCTGTCTGATCACAGAGGAAGGCTGTGCTTCTCTGGTCTCTGCGCTGAGATTCAACCCGTCCCACCTGAGAGAGCTGGACCTGAGCTACAATCATCCAGGAGACTCGGGTAGGGAGCTGCTCTGTGCTGGACTGGAGGATCCATGCTGGAGACTGGACACTCTCAGGTAGGGACGGACAGGGGGGTCACAAGGTCAAATAGAAGTTGTTAAGAAAGTCATTGAAGTTGTTAAAGTGCTAATCTGACTTTGTTTTTGCACCAGGATGGACCATGGTGGATCACAGACAATGAAATCTGGTCTGAAGAAGTGTAAGTGTGTTTTGTTTTAATAAAGAGAAGAGAGTACACACTTGGTTTTGATTGTCAGAATGTTTAGGCCAGGGCCGGACAATCATGATCCAGAGAGATGCTCCCTGAAGGTGTGATCCTCAACACTGCTGTAAGGTTTCTTGTTCAACATCTTGATAATTCAGAACTAAGGGCCGAATATACGTGATGTCTTCATCACCTACATCATGTCTTCATCACGTCTTCATCACCTACGTCCTGTTGTGGAACAACGTAAAACCAGTCCATTTCTTTCCGCCGACAATTCAACGCACCATTTGCAGAAACTCATCAAACTCTTTCCGCAAAGCGTTCAAAAGCCTTTGCCCTTTCGGGGTCAAACGTGTGACAACGACAGTGATTTCAGTACCTCTATACCTGACATTAGTACAGAGCCACCCAATGTATGCACAGAGAATAACAGCTGTATTTCCAACACCATATTTAGCTCTAACAATCACCACGCTAATATGCTCACAGCGACAATGCTAATATTGACTTGTATGTCTCTATCAGACGGCCGTGAACTCACACTGGACCAGACCACAGCAAACAGGATGCTCATTGTCTCTGGCAACAACAACAAGGTGTCAGTGAGCAGAAAGACGCAGCCGTATCCTGACAATCCAGAGAGATTTGACCACTGGAAACAGCTGCTGTGCACGGACGGACTGACTGGGCGCTGCTACTGGGAGGTTCAGTGGGAAGGGCATGTTAACATAGCAGTGGCCTACAAAGGAATCAGAAGGAGAGGAGACAGCAACGACTGCTGTCTTGGAATGAACGATCACTCGTGGAGTCTGAGCTGCTCCCCTGGTGGTTACTCCATCCTGCACGGTAAGAGTTCAGAGCACATCAATGTCCGCCCCTTGAACAGAGTGGGAGTGTACCTGGACTGGTCTGCTGGCACGCTGTCCTTCTTCAGAATCTCCTCTGACAAACGGACCCACATCCACACCTTCAACACCACATTCAAGGAGCCGGTCTACCCTGCATTCATGTTCAAGATATACCCGCGGAACTCGTCAGTGTCTTTGTGTTAGACACGTTTAAACTTCTAAAATCGGAGTGGGTTTTAGAGGATAAATAAAATCTTTTTTGCAGCAGTGGAAAAAGAGATGACGTAGAATACGTCCGTGGTGACCTGCGGCTCCTCTCTCATTTGTACAACCTTGATTCCTTTCCTTGCCTCCTCTCCTCAAATCTTAAGTTTTGTTCATGGCGTTTCTCGCCATAGCGTGAGCCTCCACAGACGGAAGGTGTAACCAGCAAAACGCCATAAACTTCCACTATGACAAGGAGGGATTTTAATTATCTGTAAACTCAGATCTCATATTCATGAACTACTATATTGTACTTTGTACAAACCCTGTAAAGAAACAGGAAGAGACATTTAACAAAATGAGACATCCTTGCCCCGGAGTCAACACTTTAAAGAGACGTAAAGATTGTGTTGTTTGACTGCTGTGTATTTTAGATCTGTCAGATGCACATATATATATTCACTTTTAAGTCATGGTTTGTATATTCCAGCAGTGTGTCACGCCTCTTTTATATGTCAGAAAAAGACTCTAGCTCCTGCTAGCCTCCTCTCTCCTCGACATGCATTTTAGGAATCAAGACGCCACGGACAGGAGATCAGAGAGAGGACAGAGGAGACGAGGAGGCACAAAATAGACAAATGAGAAGAATGACGGGCAATATGTGCTGTAAATAAGAAGCACTGTTGCTGTTTAAATAAATAAAAAACATGCTATCGAATAAATAGTTTCTTTACATACCATGAAATTGTCAAATATTATTTTAAAATTCAGCTCATTATATATTTCATTCTACTTCTATTCATAACAATCATGGCTCAAAATGACCTGCAGTGAACTCTGTTATTGTGAAAGCATGCAGGCTGCAGTATCGTATCATAATAATGAGCTGAGTTTTAAAAATGCGTCGGCTTGTTTCACGATTTAATGGCTATTTGTAAGATATGACATATTTTGCCAATATTTACTCGCATAATAATGCTTGTGTTCTCTCTCTCTGACTCGTACTCTTTCTGTGGATCGATGCGTCGTTGTAGCAAGAGATTTTTTTTGAAGCAGTGAATGCAGATTTAGGAAGCTCTAGATTTCCCTCTCAATCCATCATAACGGCTTTAAAGAAGGCAGAGGAATGCAGACTTTTTGGTCCCAATTTTTAGGACAAAACCAAAGTCTCTTTTTAGAGCGAGCGTGAGCAATACATGTAGTTTTATGTGGTGAAATTGCGATATGAATACATATATATATATTGTATATATATAGCTACTGATGATGAGCAGTATATAAAAGACTGCATCGTCTCATGGTATCATCATAGCCCTACAGGACTCAGTCTCCCATAATGCATTGGATGCCTGACGGCTGTTTCAAACACTGATTTGAACAGTTTGAAGACTACACATTCACTTTCAAACATTCAGTTTTATCTTGTTTGAACTACATTGAAATATGTAAATAATGTACATGTAACCAGGTATAAAAGCCACTGTTTGACTCCAGCATACGGATCATTTACGACGTACACTTAACCTACTTAACTCACCTGTGTGTCAGTCTTTAATCCAGTTTCATGTTTCTTTTTGTATTTCATTTAACTTCAATGCTTTTAATCAAAAAACGGATGCAATAGACCGTCATGATTACGTGTAATTTCATCCGATTTGTTGGTCAAAGAATAATAAAGCAAAACATGTAGAAGCTTAATGATCATTTCAGCTCAGAATGTTTCAGTCAGTGAGAGGAAACAGCTTTACAGAAGTCATATATATGTGATCTGAACAAACACAAGCACACACATAAAAACGGACTAAATATAAACTTCAGACATCCACGACAAATGTTCCTGAACTTTAAGAATGAGGACGATGAAGATGATCCTTAATAAGCACACATGTGGACCTTACAGCTCTGAACACATTCACTTCTTCTTCCTCTCCTCCGGTTTGATCTTCAGATTATCGCTGATGTCATGAACTGAAAAAAAAAATTTATTAATTTCACTTTAAATATGCAATTGTTAATTTTACACAAAAGTTCTTAATTAAATGAGAAAATATTTAGTAATTTAGTATTTAGGTCACAGAAGTGTAAAAATAGGCTTTAACTCGTGTTTTTTTCATATAGACGGTTTATTTATTGACTTATGAAACTACAGAAAAAACACTGGTTTTCATGCACTGATCAATTTAGAGACTTTGGGCTATTTTACTTCAATACTCTTTTTTTCAGACTAGTGGAACGAAAACATCCAAAATACACATTTATTTGTTTATTCTACTACTTTGTCTCTTTACGTCTGCAGATCTCTCCTAAATTCACCAACAGTTACCATTGCATAATGCATCATTTGCATATTCAAACAGAACACTTTAGACAACTTGTAACTAAAAATAATTCTCTTATTGTCAGAAAGTATATAAACATATAGATGCTGCACAACGTTCTGTAGATATTTGTAGTATAAATATTTCATATTTTGGTGAAAGAGGTACTCAGATCCTTTAATTGAGTAAAAGTAGAAATACAACAGTGTAAAAATACTCCTGAAAGTCCTGAATTCAAAATTGTACTTACTTCTGTAAAAGTACAGAAGTATTATCTGCTAAATGTCCTTAAAGTACTCACTATGCAGAATGGCTCCTTTCAACGTGTTTTAATATATTCAGGTTTATTTTATAACTAACTAATACAAGTGAGAGGATTTTAATGTAGTTCTTCAATGTGGACCCAGTTTGAGATACTTTGTGTACTACTGGGTAGATTAGAAGTATAGAACTGATCACGTTTTCTTGAATGTAAAAAGTAACGAACAGTAAGTATCACACAGATTTAGTGGAGTAAAGAGTACAATGCTTCCCTCTGAGACGTAGAAGTATTGAGTAGCAGAAAATAGAAACACTCCAGTACTAGTATGTCATAGTCCTTTAAATGTATTCTTTCTTTAATATCACTTCAAGGGAAACTTTATTTCTTTCAGTAGTTAAGTGGTACTATTGTGTACTTGACATCTCTATCCAGTAGTACAGGTGAATAAACAGCATTCGAGACCATTTCTTACTGAAGGTATGAACACATTGAAACTCACCTGCTTGAAAGAGAAGCTGGCGACGTGGCAGTCACACGGCAAACTCAGCAGATGAGCCTGGAAACGCTCTGACACAGGAAGCAAATATTAACGTCACCTAAACCTTTAAAACACGTGTGTACATGCGCACAATCTGCTGTCTGAAGACAGAACAATAACTAACTCAAGAAGTCTCCTCGTGCTAATGTACAGTCATGAATGAATGAATTCATCATGGCTTTTCAAAATAAACTTCCGTCTTCACAGGAAACAACTCGGTCAGGTTTGGGAAAAGATGGTGAAATACGTAGTTCAGGAAAAATATCGTCCTTTGGTTAAAATAACTACGGAAGTGCTAAAGATAATGATGGATGGATGGATGAATGGATGGATAAGTGGATGGATGAATAGATGATGGATGGATAGATTGATGGATGAATAGAGAAATAGATGGATAGATCGATAGATGGATGGATGGATGGATGAATGGATGAATAGATGGATAAGTGGATGGATGGATAGATGGATAGATGGATAGATTGATAGATGGATGGATGGATAGATGACAGATGGATGGATGGATGAATGGATGGATAGATCGATAGATGATAGATGATGGATAGATGGATGGATGAATAGATGGATAAGTGGATGGATGGATAGATGGATAGATTGATAGATGGATGGATGAATGGATGGATGGATAGATGACAGACAGATGGATGGATGAATGGATAGATGGATAGATGACAGATGGATGGATGGATGAATGGATGGATAGATGACAGATGGATGGATAGATGGATAGATTGATAGATGGATGGATGGATGAATGGATAGATGACAGATGGATGGATGAATGGATGGATAGATCGATAGATGATAGATGATGGATAGATGGATGGATGAATAGATGGATAAGTGGATGGATGGATAGATGGATGGATGAATGGATGGATGGATAGATGACAGACAGATGGATGGATGAATGGATGGATAGATGGATAGATGACAGATGGATGGATGGATGAATGGATGGATAGATGACAGATGGATGGATAGATGGATAGATTGATAGATGGATGGATGGATGAATGGATAGATGACAGATGGATGGATGAATGGATGGATAGATGACAGATGGATGGATGGATGAATGGATGGATAGATGGATAGATGACAGATGGATGGATAGATGGATAGATTGATAGATGGATGGATGGATGGATGAATGGATGGATAGATGGATAGATGACAGATGGATGGATAGATGGATAGATTGATAGATGGATGGATGGATGGATGAATGGATAGATGGATAGATGACAGATGGATGGATGGATGAATGGATAGATGACAGATGGATGGATGGATGAACAGATGGATAAGTGGATGGATGGATGGATAGATGGATGGATGAATGGATGGATAGATGAATGGATGACAGATGGATGAATGGATGGATAGATGACAGATGGACGAATGAATGAATAGATGGATAAGTGGCTGGATGGATAGATGACAGATAGATGGATGGATGGATGGATGGATAGATGAATGGATGGATGGATGAATGGATGGATGGATGAATGGATGGATAGATGACAGATGGATGGATGGATAGATGGATAAGTGGATGGATGGATGGATGGATGGATGAATAGATTACCTTTGAGGATCTGAAGTTTCGTCAGGACGGCCACAAACTCATCGTAGTCGATCCCGTCTTCGGAGCGGTTCTCTTGCCACAGAACTCTGAAGGTTTTATCGTCGAAATCTAATTCTGCACGATGAAGACAATAACGGATGAAGAGAAAATCCACAAATGAAAGGAGACTGATTGAACTCGCCGCTCCCTAAATAATGTTGAGGAAACATCTCGGCTGCTTCAAAGAACAAGACGCATTACCACGGCGAGACAGAGCCTTTTTCATTTGGGTTTGGGTGACGGAGGGCGGGGTCCTCGTCTCGTAGCTCTGCACATACTCCCTCCTGAGAGCAGCCACGTAGGTCTCCAGTTTGAAGACCTCCACCACATCCAGGTCTCCGGTCTTGTCTGCCTGAAAGTGCTGGTTAAAGAGCTTAAAATGAACTGAAAGCATGGAGCCCAACACCTCGTTGCTTCTGTTACCTGAAGAATCAAAAGGTCAAATATTTCATCCAGTGGATTCAGAACGAGTTTGGTACCTTCCAATGAGACATATGGTCCGCTTCCAGATGCGATTACTAAATGTCAGTAAGCAGATCAACAGAACCAGCAGCGAAGCTGCAAAGGATACGTCCATGAGAGTCAACAGCAGATGGGCCGTCTTGAGACTCAGCGCTAAATTGGGGAGAATAAAGAAAAAAAACTTTCTCATTCAGATGAGATAGTGTCGTTAAAATTTGAAGAAAAATAAACTGACTTTTGCCACGAACAGAGTAGCCCCCGGCGATCAGCTTAGCGAGAAGTCCTTCAGCATTTAACATCTGTTGGAAACAAGGACGCATAAAAGTCTGATGAAGAATCGAGCAACTTACTTGCCTGACACATGTTTTCATGCTACAAACGAGACAACTTTGTCTCTTATCTGTTGACAGCAATGTGCTTTGCTCTGGATGAAGCGTTAACTTGTTACATTTCACCATCTAGAGGCTGAGAATCAACACTAATTTGTTTTTAAAACACTGACCTCAGGCCTGCTGTCTTCCTGTGAAAGACAAAGAACATGATGTCATGTGAAGATAGGTAAGCAGAGAGGAATCTGATCATTTCCATTGGTGAGCTTCTGACAATTATCTTTTCCTTTTCTTACCGATATACATTTGTCCTCTGGGAACGAGCTACACTGCAGCTCGTCTGGCCAGGAAACGCCAAAGGTCATCATCAAAGCCTCACAGCCCCGTTTGGCCCTCTCACAGAAAGACCTGCAGGGCCGCTGCACTTCCCCCGCCGAACACTTGGGGGCGTACACCATGCACACGAACAGGCGTATGTCCACCAAGCACATCGTTTGCACCAACGAGTTGAAAAAGGACATCTTCCCCACCGCTTCCCTTTGACTCGTGTGTCCCAGCAGGTTTGGACTGATGGTCTGGTTGTAGGAGAGGCCCTGGCACATGGGGATGGTGATGGGCTCACAGATCCCTCCGCTGCTGCCCACGCCGTACTGCAACAAGACACACGATCTAATTCCCATTGGACAGGCTTGTGCTGCCTTTTGTTTTTAAATCTTTTGTATTTCGGCGACACCTTTGGTGAAATACTGTAATTGCACAATGTTTGGACTGTGGGACAAACTAAGCTAACAAATTTATTATTGTTAGTTTGACATTTGTACATTTAGCAACAATCAAAAGTGGGCCATGAGTCACAAAGTGTTAAGAAGACCGAGCGTAACATACAAAAGCAGCCTTTGTAGGAAACATTTTCACACTGGAGTCGAAACAGACGCACGTGTTCACAGGACTCCGTGGTAAGCGCGTCACACTTGAGGGAATCCGGCCACTGGATGCCGAACTTGTTCATCAGGGATTCACAGCCGGACCGCGCATGCTCGCAGACCGTTCTGCAAGGCAGCCGCGGTGTTCCCGACACGCACTCGGGAGTGTAGACGGAGCACAAGAAAGGCTTCAGGTGAGTGGAGCACCCCACTCTCACAAGCGAAGAGAACTGATCCACTTCCAGGCCTGCGGCCCGCTGAGTTTCGTGGCCCAGCATGTTGGGCAGAACGGTCTCGGTGTAAGGCAGGTCTCTGCAGAGAGGGACTGTGATTGTCTGACATGATGCGGTGGGTGTTTGAATAACACCGAAGCCTTGAACCTGAAAGAACATGAACACAAATCAGGGAATTCTGAATATCTTTTTGCTGCTCGCTCCTGCCCCTTCTGCTCGTAGTGCATTTTTAAGAAGTGGCTTCATGCTGCGATGATTTGTCTTTGGGGAAACTTGCAGATTACTTTGTCTGTCTTAATGTCACACGAGGGGAGCTGGTTGACTCCATAGACTGCATATGAGTGGACGTAGTCATAGTGATGTCACTCACCGGTTTGTGGGCTGATGTTTTGAAGCCTCTAGTTTAGTAATTTCGCTGTCACCATCTTGGATTACGACCGTCGCCATCTTTGCTTTTTTGTAAACGATGAACCGAAGTTGCCATATCAGGACTGAGGAGGAGTCTCTGGTAGAGACCTGTCAATCACAGTAAGCCCCGCCCCTAAAGCACACCCTGCTTTATGGTCTGTGTGACTCTAAATGGACCATCATGTACTAAATGAACATCATGCTGTATTGAAGAAGACTTGAAACTAGAGATTGAGACATAAACTCATGTTTACAATGTTTACTGAGGGAATAAATCAAGAGAGAAGTAGAGTCATTTTCTATAGACTTCTATACAACCAGAGGAGTCAGCAGTGAGAATGCAACGCTGCCTTGTGATTGACAGGTCGACACCACGATGTTGTCTGATCTGGGAGTTGTCTGTGTTTTCGTCTTAGAACATTAACCCTTTGACAATGAGTTTTCAGTTCATGAAAGCTAATTGTAACATTTTCGGTCCCCTCTCATGTCACTTCTGTTTTCAAAAACCAAGACGGTGACGGTCAAAACTCCGAACTCAACTCGTCCACAAACCGATAGATGACGTCACGACGACGACGTCTACTTTTCCGATACAATCGACAGCCGTTGGCTGCTTCAGGTGCCATTTGAGCTTTTTGCTCATACTCCTGGTTTTTAAATTGTTGCTTTGTCCGAGACACTTTGTAACTTGTTTTTTTGAAATACGCTCAAAGACATGTCATATATATATTTTTAAACTCTTCACACCTAGTGGCTTCTGAGACATAAAGTCCTGATGAACATCTCAAACGTCAGAGAGGAGCAGACTCACGTGTTCGCAGGACTCCGTGGTGAACGCCTCACACCTGAGGGCTTCTGGCCACCGCAAGCCGATCTTGTTCATCAGCGATTCGCAGCCGGACTTCGCCTGCTCGCACTGCGTTCTGCAGGGAGGTCGAGCGGTTCCCGACAAACACTTGGGAGTGTAGACGGAGCACAACAAAGGCTTCAGGTGGGTGGAGCACCCTACTTGTATAAGTGGTGCAAACACTTGCAGAGCCACTCCTGCCTCCTCCTGAGTCGCGTGGCCCAGCACGTTGGGCAGGACGGTCTCGGTGTAAGACAGGTCACTGCAGACCGGGACAGTGATTGTCTGGCAGGACGCAGGAGGTGTTTCAGGCACACTGGTGTCTTGACCCTGAAAGAAAATAAGCATAAATCAGTGATGTCCAAAGGATCATTTCAGATGCCTCTGTTCTGTGAGCTCAGCACCGACGCTGGAACCAGTGATGGAAGAAGTATTGCTCCAAAAGTACTCATTACAAGTTAAAGTCCTGCAGTCAAAATCCAACTCAATTTAAAGTGCACAAGTATGAGCAACACAATGAACTCAAAGAATCCAAAGTAGAAGTAGAATGACCTCTCAGTGTTCTACATATACAGTAGTCCTGCATGACTGGAATATTATTATTGATGCTTTTATGTCAGCAGTACATCATCAACGTAGGGCTCATTTTAACGACGTAATATTCTGTTTCAGTACTTAGTTTAATACATAAGAATGCATGAATACTTTCACATTTTAAATCTTGAAAAGTAACAAAAGTTGTGGGATAAATGTTTCAAAGTTAAAAGCACAACATTTGCCTCTAAATTGTGTCAAAGAGTTGATACCCTCATCGGCTGGCACTGACCTGCACACAGTTGGACTGTGGTAGAGTTTCACATCGGAGCCTCGTTGGCCAGAGCAGCCTCTTGGCCTTGAAGGCGGAGTCGCAGTCTGTCTTGACCTTCTCACAGAGCGCTCTGCACGGCTTCATCTGGCTGCTCTCCTCCGAGCCACACTCGGGCACGACGACCCGGCACATGAGCACGGCCACGTTCGGTGAGCAGGCGGCCTCCACCATCTGCCCGGCCTCCCGCAGGCTGAAGCCCGGCGCTCCGGTCGGATGCGCGGTCGTGGTGTAGCCCAAACCTTGACAGAAGCTGGATGTGACTGGCTTGCAGTTAGCCCTGCTGTGTGCCCGCTGAGACAGCAGCGAGCCCAAAACCACCAACAACAAATGCTTCATGGCTCCTCAAGTGATCTCTACAACTGCCCTGTGCTGGAACAAAGCGTTCGGAGGTTTTGTGTAGGAGGTGGAGTAGGAGTCCACGAATGGGGTCTCTACGAACAAGGCACTGATTTAGGACCACTGCTGAGGTCACATATCAATAAGATGCTCAACACAAAATGAGCAGCAAACTGGTCCCAGAGCAGCAGCAGCAGCCCTGTTCTGAGGATCAAGTCAACATCTGGTTGTGATTGTGTGTTTTTCTGTGTAACCTTGGGGGGGGGGGCTTTCTGTTGCACAAAGGCTGGCACAATAAACCTGACTGCTGGGAGGAAAGTATTTCAACACTTAGTAGGAACGAGAAAGTAAAGTGTCAACATGTTGCTGTGCCTCCAGTTCCCTTGAGATTTGAGTTCCGTAATTAAAAATCGATGTTTTTCCGTCAACAGGATTCGTTGATTTCAGACTGACCTAATAAAACAGCAGTGCAGGAGAAAGTGGTCGACTCTCTTGCTGAACGATTCTTCGGTGCGTTCCAGATGGGATCGTTCTTTTTCATTTAAGTACGTACTGCAGCTAGCCTCACAAAGGACGTACTGTTGCATGCAGAATGCATTCAATCGGGACCTCCTCATAACATTGCACCTTGTCCTTTCAGCACCCGCTTGGTCATATATCTGCAAAGGATTGTGGGTTAGAACAGCATGCTGGCTTGCATACTGCAAAATGCGACCGGCTGCAGTAGGACATCCTGTTGGAGGTTTTTGGCATTTGACACAGTATTGTGACAGACGGAAACCTTTTCTGGCATACTGAGTATGGTAAGTATGGTCTTATTGTCAGATGATTATATTTACTGTGAGGAACTTTCATTTTGTGACTGTGGACTAAAGTGGTAGTGTCTCTGAGCACCACTCTTTAGAAACCCTCTCATTCTACTGCATCAGGTCTGACAGTCGGCCCCTCTCAGTCCTGGTTCTGGTTCTCCCGTGCCTCCCTTCCCTCCTGCGGGTCCAGCGATACGTCCTGGGTCTCCAGCAGCGTGGTGTCAGTGTTGACTCCCAGAGAGGAGAAGCTCTGCTCGAGGAGGAGGAGGAGGAGGAGGAGGCTGCAGGAGAAGCCGGATCTGGGTCTGTTTACTATACGATGTATTGGGACACACTAAGTGTTTTCCTGGCTTACTATGTCGTATTTTAGTTCGGGTATTGGAACGTCCAGCTTGTCTCCCTTTTCAAAGACCTGTGAGTCAAAGGACATTGCTTTGAGGACGCCTGGAGTCAAATATCACAGACTTTGATAAAGATAAAAGCTGAGATGAATGCATTTAATGACAGAAAGATCAAAGGTGTGTAGCAGAACAGCACTTTTGCAACCAACAAAGTATTCCTTATAAAACTAGCTGAAAGGTATCAGTGATAAAAATCAGTATTTGGTATTGTTTGCTGTGTGGCTGGAGAGATGCTGATTCAGAACATCCGTTGGTCCGTCAATCCCAAAATATTTGGTCCATGCTGAAACTTGAATCCTCATGAAATCATCACAAGTTGATGAAAACACTTTTGTACAGCGAGACGCTTCAGAGCTTCAGTTCCGGCTCGTTCCCGTGTCACCGTGAAGCTGCCGATCTGAAGGGTTCCACTGCAGGGAACAAGACGTGGGCTCCTTCAGGCAAAACTAATGAAAGAGGAAGAAGCAGGGGATGCTTTAGGGGCGGGGCTACACAGTGATTGACAGGTCTCTACCAGAGACGTATACGGCATCTCTATGTCACGCCTCCTCAGTCCAAATATGGTCACTTCCTGTTCACTGGTTGCCAAAAAAACAAGATGGCGACGGTGAAATCGCCGAACTCGAGGCTTCAAACCATCAGACCACAAACCAACGAGGGACATCACGATGACTACGTCCACTTCTTACATACAGTCTATTTGCAGGATCCTCTGGTGTGTTTCCAGCCTTAACGTTCATTGTGCTTTAAAGAACGAGGCTAAAATCAAGACTGAGGGTTCCTTGTGTCGTTTAAATACGCCGAGTTCATCCTCAAAGACTGACTAATGAACTTGGGACTTCAGAGCCACCAGCACAAAGTTTCTTGGAGAGAAGTTCGGGTCAAAGAGAGGAACCAGCTGGCTGTCCACACCTGCAGCAGAGGAGGCTTCAGTTAGAGCTGGCAGGCAACAATTAAAAACACGAAACAGATCGTCAGTCGTCAACAGTCATCCTCACCGTTCTCCTGCAGGTAGATCATCCTGTCCAGCAGCACCAGCGTCTCCACCACAGGAGCCAGCAGCAGCGCCAGGCTGAAGTAGACCACCACCCTGCCCTGCTGCTCCAACATGGCCTCCACCCGCTGCGGGTCCAGAGGCAACCCGGGGGGCAGGCCGACCCGAGCCAGACCCAGACGGGCGTACCTGATAAGGGCACGTGGATGGAGACAGAGGAGGGCATTAACATCGAAAAAGCCTTTATTACACGGCTTTGTTGAATACTCGATTCTGATTGGTCAACTACGGACTAATTGCTTAAGATCTATTTAAACACAGCCATGCATATACATGTTGTAAACGAGCCTAGTAATAGTGTTTGATTTAAATTCAAACCAGATCTATTTTTATTTTAGAAGGTACGGTCTAAACTTTGTTCATATTTATTCTCATTATTATGAGTTTTGGTTTAATTGAATCTGAAGTGAAGACTTTTTGGGGTTTGCATTCTTGGACAGCTTCGGACTTTTGGTTGTTGCAGTTGAACCCTTCGACCTGTTGACTGGCGGCTGTGGTGCTCACTCACTCTGTAAATGGCAGTAAGTGGGCTTTCTTCGTGGTCTGGATTCCCGCCCTCCGCAGATCCGGTCTCGTATCCGCGATGAAGGTCTCCAGCGTGGCCCGGTAACAGTGCGTCCTCAGCGCCTCGCCTCCCTCCCGGAGCCTCCGAGCATAGTCCTCAACAGCGTGGCACGCCCCCTCCCTCGCCTTGTAGGACAGCCGATGTCCCGGCAGCCCCCCCACCCAGGAGCTCATCGGGTAGCCGAACTCTGAGGGGTCAGCGTCCTGGTCTGGTGGCTGGGCAGCCGGTACCAGACCCGGAGGGTTGGGGTGTTCTTTGGTCGTGATTTTCATGTAGCAGCACGCCACGGAGGTGATGGCGCGCACATGTGGGCAGTGGACGAAGTGGCGGAGGAGGGTGGCGCTGAGGTCACCGCAGGCGTGGAGACCGGTGAGGACGAAGTCCGGATGGCCTCGCTCAGGACCCGCACCCTCCTGACGGAGACCCTGGACACACGAGCAGCAGTTTGCAGATGACGGCCCCTCAGACCGGCTCTTTCTGAACTGGTGTTGCGATGTCGATTCAGATTCCGGTGAGTCTGTGGAACCACGACGCCGTGAAGTCTGGACCGCATGAGGACAGGGAGGCTCAACCTGCTCAGAGGCCCGCGGCCTCTTTTTGCTGGGTCCAGGTGGAGTCGGGGGACGTTCGTTGACACATTGTGCAGCACTCAGCTGCTTGATGAAGGCCTCCCATGATGCCTTGGGGTTTACCCAACCGGCCACGTGGCGGGGAGACGACCGTGATACTGGGCCCAGAGAGGAGCAGTTCTAGGAGGAAGAAAGATGTTTACAAAACCCAAAAGCTTGAATGTTTAGAACCTTTCAGTGAAGAAATGTGAAGCTTAAAAAAGTGATTTTGACAATTTAAAGTGAAACGAGGAACTTTGATTTAGTGTTGATTCTGTTGGTCCCTGTGGACTAAAGTGGTAGTGTCTCTGAGCAGCAGGGTCTGACAGTCTGCCCCTCTCAGTCCTGGTTCTGGAGGCCCCGCTGGAGTCTGAGCTGAAGGAGGTTCTGGTGAACCTGCATGAGTTCATCTGGTTTCACCAGAATCCGACCCGGTGGCTCCGATGACGAGCATCAAGAATAACTCTATAGAAACAGACCATCTTCTCTCTGATGGTCTCTGTACTGATGGAGGTCTGATAGAGGACCAGGACTACACTGAGACTGGTTCATATAGAGGATCAGGACTAAACAGACCTGGTCCAGGACCAGTTAAAGGTTCCTCACAGTAACTTTAATGCTCTTTGAAAACCAACCTTTGTTAATGGACTGATAGCGAAGCACCGACCTTTTTCTGCGCCTCCTTCTCCAAGGCACACAGTAACTGTCCGTCAAACTTGGACGCCGTGGCAACCAGGGTGCCATCAGCCTCAATTGCGGTCACAGACAGTCCGAGCCCGAAGGACAGGAAACGGGTCAGATGACCCTGTTTGGAGCGGAGCGGAGGGAAATGTTTCATGTGTGATGATTTTGTAAGTGTTACTCATGTGACGTGCACGGGATCACATGACCTAAAGCAGACATCTCTTCTTCTTCTGTTCTATTAAAAACACACCAACTGTGTCACCACGTCACATGTTGCTTTGTCACCTTGAACACTCAACACTGTAGTTTATTCTGTAGCACCAAATGTGGATTAATCCGCCACTGAAAATAGTCCCCAACAAATGCACTATTTCCTCCTGTTTTGTTTGATTAACATAACACTGAGTTGCTGTTTTTAGGAAATGACTGGGCTATTTTTTAAACATGGAACTAACATATTTGTCTGTTTTTAAAAAAGTATTAAGTCTTGTGAAATTTGTTGACAGAACGATCTGCTATCCACCTTACTAAATTAAGTTGTAGTTCTTTAACTTAACCACAAGCTCTCTCTGCAGTGTTGACTATGCACAAATACTGCAGAATAATAATAATAATAACAATATGGACAGAATAATACCTGTCCAGAGCCAACATCCACCACCTTGTTGCAGTCAGTCTGGTCACAAAGCTGTTTCACCAGCTGGGATAAAAGAAAAGAAACGGATTCAGAGAAACGGGTCAATTTAAACCTTAAAAAAAGTGACAAGTCGCCAATAAACAATCCCGTACCGAGCCCAGCTTGCGGATCTCGTGCTGCTTCTTGGGTTTGACGTGTTTCCTGAATATGTGTCCCAGCAGTGAGCTCTGACTCTGGTTGTCCAGGAACTCCTCGGGCTTCACCGAGCCGACCGCGCCGCCTCGCTCCCGCCTGCACTCTCTGGGAAACGCCAGAGCGTGAGCGGTGGCACGAAACGCCAGGAGGGACAGAGGCCACACCGAAGGATATCTGGAACGACCAAAAACAAGCGTACGGTTAATCCCCATGGAGATCACGAGGCTGGCAGGATGTTATATCCTTCTCACTGTCAACAAATCCCACAAAGGGTCCATGCTGCTGAACAACAAACTAATGCCATTAACAGAAAGCAATCAGGCTGCTATGAGGCTAACAGGCAGAGTGCGCGCATACTAATATGAGGCTACGTGTTCCTGTAAAGTGTTGGTATAATGTTGCTGTTTTGTGCTTCAGCTCCTTGTTTCATTTAGATGTTTTTCGAACCTTACTTTTGGTGTAAGACTTTGTAAATAGCCTGATTAAAACCCAGTAGTACCTCCTGTCTCCCTGCGTAGCATCCAGTAACAGGTCAGCAACCTGTCGATACGTCAGATCCTGCAGCACAGGCTGCCACGTGTTGGGTAAAGACTGCCAGTGATCTTTAGAGAAGAACTCCTGTGAGGGGGGGGGGGGGATAACAATGTGACAGTTGTTATAGAAACTACAGAGAATGGGATATTAATCCAGTTTTCTCTAATTTGTGGATAAAATAACTATTAGTGCTTTAAACCAGACAGCTGGAGAACCCTTCCCATACTCAACCCACGAATATACATGATTTATTTCAGTTAATAACGGCTGAGTCAGCTGATCTACTGGAGTTCAAACAGGCATTGATGGTAGGGATGAACACATGCAGTGGTGGAGGAAGTACTGAAGGAAAAGTACCTATAAAGTAAATGTATTTAAAGTAGTAAAAGCAGTGATTGATCAGTAAAAGGTTTGACTGTTATATCTGATGTTTCTGGATGTATGTTGCATGTTAACTCCTTCATATCATGTTGTCTAGTTTAATCTACATCAAAGCATCATATTCTATAAGATCATGTGTGTGTAGCGTCTCTGTCCTGTGAGAACCACGTATCTCTGAAAACAGCCTGTTCTCAGCTTTGTGACGATGCTTTTTCCAGCTGATCCAACAGGCTTTTTAAACAGTTCATTTAGAATAAGAAGTAGGAGGATTTTTAGTCAACACATTCAGCATTTCAGCAGTTCATCACAAACACATCTGAATATACGCGGTTTTCATTGGACAGGAAGGGGATGAAAATCTGGCTTGTGAGAAGTCAGACAAATGTAGTAGAGTAGTATAATAAAGTAAACAATGCCTTGATTTTTTTTACTTGTGAAAATGTACTTAGTTACTCATAGGCACGTGATTGGTGGACACACAATCTAACTCCACAATCTACACAATCAAGGATGCAATACATGCAACAGTAGTGTGTTTTAAGGTGCATATGGCAACATTTTTGTTTATAACTCATAGCTAAAGCTAAACTGGGAAAGGCTGCAAACTGTGACAAGTCAGTTATAGATACGCACAATTATGTAGGAGTCGGACACGTGGCTGTACTGAGACAGGAACGTGGTGAGTCTTTCCGCCAGCTCTCTCTGTTGTTCTGCTGGAAGGCTTGACGTAAACATCTTGGGCTGCTGGGAAGTTTAGCTAAACCAGCTCGCTAAGCTAACAGACATTTGGTTTTGAAGGCGAGCTAATGCTAATATAGTTTTTTTAACGCTGCGTTATTTCTGCTAGTTCAGACAAAGTCGAGCAGAACTTAACATCTTGAAATTATAAAGCAAATTCCGCGTTTTTCCATTTAGACAAATGCTTGTTGTTGTTAGCCACTAGCAAGCTAACCTTAGTATAGCTGTAACATGTTCACATGTAGAATGCGTTCTTCTTCTTCAGTTTAATGGCGGACTACAAACCACCGTTTAAGGTGCATACCGCCACCTACTGTCCCGGAGTGTGTAACATCATGACTTTATGACAATTGTCATTTAAACACAATAATCCTGTTATTATTAATAAATAAAATAAAGGAAGACTTCATATAGAAGTTATATTGTGGACATGAAACCCGTTCCATTCATAAATGTACATGAAGCCCTTTTAACTGAACTTCTGCTCTGTGTTCACTTCCTGAAGTTCAGTCAACGTTTCTCTGATTTGTTGTCACATGACTGTTGGTCTCAGATGAATCAATCATGACTTCATAGTTTCACAATTTAATGTTTTTACACAATCTGGTTAAAGTAAACGCTTTATTTGCGGCGAGATTTTAAATGAGAACATGTAGAATCGAATGTTTCTGATGAAATATCACATACTATACTGGACATGTCTCACCTGTGGTGGAGCTAGAAATCTAAAGTTTGTCCTGAAGGCGGCGCTAGAGGAAAGGTCTCATCCTCTTTCCTTACTGGATCTCTGTGTTAATATAATTATTATGAAGGGAGCATGAGCCGGAAGAAGCGCGAGGTCCAAAATGTTTCAATATGTTTGACTAACTAATATTATTAAGAAAATATGAGCCAGTTGTTTTGTTTTTTTGTTTTGTTTATCATTCATTCTCTTTATTTTTTATTAATTTTTTTATCCTGATACACACTCCATACCAGTTGGTGGCGGTAATGCACCAATTCATTGTTTGTCAACCGCCGGTATACCTTAAAAAAAGAAGAAGAAGAAGAAAGAAGGTACACTTGTGTGCAGCAGGTCGGCTTCTCTATTTCACAAAGTTATTTTCTAATCGAGAACCCATCGCTATCGAGCTACTTATATGTCTACAAACACACGAGGAAGAATTTTGCCGTTGAGAGATATTCATATCTAGAAAAAATGAACCGTTGAGTTGGCATAGTAACCACGGCTGGCGGTTAGCGAGCTAACGGCTAACTGGCGGTTAACGTCAACATCCGCTAATGTCTAAAGCGTTTCGTCGGAACTAGTTTGCTTTTATGACATTTACGAGCTGATTTAAGATTGGTTGTGCATTTGCCTTGTTTGTACATAGTTCTGTGTCATCAGCTTGTAAATTACTTGCAAATTAATGTGGAAAATGAAGCAAATGGTTTTTTTTCATGTCACTTAAAGTTAATTCATTAATCTTAGGTTCTAACTAGTTAACTACTCAAGTAATAGTAGTAATAGTAAATAAATATATAATCTAATGAAAATGTATTCATGTTATATAATTTATTATTAATAATATATCAAATATATATAATAGTAATTATTATCATCATATAATTGTACCGAATTTGAGTACAAATACGACTGAATTTCCTTTGTGTTGCATAACGACAATAGATGATCCTCGAATACTTTTACTTTTCCTACTTTACTTTAAGTACATTTAGCTATTAATACTTACGTACGTTTACTTAAGTACGGTGTTGAATGCAGGACTTTTACATGTAGTTATCGTTACTTTTACTTCAGTGAATCCACTGGTTAGAACCACACATTTTAATAGAACCCTCTTGTAGTAGAAAGATGCTTTTCACCCTCATTGACCTCTCTCATACTTAACACCATTATATAATAAGATAAAAAGTCTAAATTCTATGAACAATTTAAGATACAGTGATGTGATATGATGCGTACAAGTGCCTCTTTTAAATTCTTGCTTTTAGTTTGAAGGTCTCTGGTTATAATATTGAACTTATACATTGAAGTCCTGCAAATTAAGACAGTTTGATAACGTTTTTCTTGTCTCGCAGGATGATCCATTTAAACTGGTGTCAGCTGATACAAAACGGGACTACAAAGGGTGAAGACCGGTTGAGGAGGTCAGCATAAGCACATCTGCCCCGAGGGAACATTGCTTCTGACCTCTGATCCTCCGTAACCATGTCGGACATTACGCTCAACGTGAGCTACGCTGGTGGCTCTGCACGGAGGAGGCCTCCAAGAGGAACCCGAGGGAGATACAATAGGATGCATGCTATCGGGCACAGGGGCCTCCTGGAAGGTAACGATACACGCAACCACAGAGAGAGACAGCCCAGACCCTACCCACCTCCACGCCAAAATGGCGCCTTTACGCACGGCGCAGGTTCACCGCATCCAAGCGGCACAGCCGGCGCTTCCCACTTTAGCCACAAGGCTTCGACGTCCACACAACACCTGCCTTCCAGGACTGTGAACAACAGAGGCTGCCGTGGAAAGCCAAAGGAGCCGGTGCACAGAAAACCGGCAACCACCGCCCACCGGCCCTCAGCGTCGTGCAGCCACAAACCCGCCGCCGCCACCGCGCAGACTTCAGCGGGAATCCCCACAAAGTACCTCGCTCTTGACTGTGAGATGGTAGGTACGGGGCCCAAGGGGAGCATCAGCCAGCTGGCCCGCTGCAGCCTGGTGTCCTACGACGGAGACGTGGTTTACGATAAATTCATCAACCCCTCCGTGCCCGTCACCGACTACCGCACCCGGTGGAGCGGCATCCGGCGCAGTGACCTCGTCAACGCCACGCCGTACTCTGAGGCCAGGAAGGAGGTGAGGAAATCATTCTGTTATCCAAGTGTGTTTTCACTGTTCCCTCTGTCACCTTTACCACTGAAGGAACACATCGGAATGTAACCACACATGTAGTTTGTTTTTCGATTCATTTATTTCTCATTTCGTGCCTCACAATGAAAATGTGTACATATGGTGTATGTTGTAGACGCTTTGCAGGATAATTTTCCATCCAACTCAAAGATGGTGGAATACTTTGCCTCCTAAGAATTTGTTTGGCATGTTGACGGATTAGAAAAATGTTTCACCCCACAGTCAAAAGACGTTATTTGCGGCAACCTTCGGTTCTGCCGAGTGAAGCAAATTCAGTGTCTTAAACCTGCATTCTCTCTAGTGTCCACCAGGGGGCGACTCCTCTGGTTGTGTAGAAGTCTATAGAAAATGACTCTACTTCTCTCTTGATTTATTCCCTCAGTAAACATTGTAAACATGAGTTTATGTCTCAATCTCTAGTTTCAAGTCTTCTTCAATACAGCATGATGTTCATTTAGTACATGATGGTCCATTTAGAGTCACACAGACCATAAAGCAGGGGATGCTTTAGGGCGGGGCTACACGCTGATTGACAGGTCTCTAATAGACCATAAAGCAGGGGATGCTTTAGGGCGGGGCTACACAGTGATTGACAGGTTCGTTTTATGTCCATTGAGCGGAAACGTGCTTGTTGCTCGTCTATAAAACGTTGCACATTGTCACATTATAGAGACATTATATTTGTTTTCATATCAATGAATTTGATCAACATGTCAACTTTGTAAAGTCAGTACCAAAAGAAGTGTGTGTCATTGACGTGAACGTTTGTGTTTCTCTTCCTGTTTGACCTGGCATCTCCGTTGTTGTCTTGTGGGATGAACGTCTTCATGTTTTATTCAGAATTGTTCTGCACTAAGATACAAAGCACACGAGTTTAGTATCGTGTTAATATTTGAGATGCATATCAGCACTTCAGTGTTGTCCACTGTCAAATTATTAAGTTCCACTTTGAATGCAGCTATGGTGAAACGTTCTGGATAACCAGTGATTTGATTTGTTTTGTTTTATTTAATTTATTTAATTTATTTTATTTTATTTATTTTATTTATAACATTTATAACATTTACAACATTTATAACATTTATAACATTTTTTAATTGAATGTAATTTAAAGTTTTTGTTTGTGTTTGAATTCTCCATTCACACTGAATAGATCAGATTGCTTCCTGCGTATCAACAGTCTGTTTACTGTGAAAAATAATTAAAACTGTGCGTTCAGTTTTCCAAAACCTAAAACTGTCCTTTGAATAGAATGTCCACCTGTCACAGTCAAACAGTAGCTGCCTGTCGTTCCCCGTTCATCTCTTCTGACTTCTTCTGCAGATCCTGAGGCTGCTCATGGGGAAGGTGGTGATCGGCCACGCCATCCACAACGACTTCAAGGTCCTCGGTTACTCTCACCCGGGCGTCCTGACCAGAGACACGTCTCGCATCCCGCTGCTCAACCAGAAGGCCGGCTTCGCCGCCACCGAGTGCGCCTCGCTGAAGAGACTCACCAAGGCCATCTTCAACCGGGACATCCAGGTAAGGAAGTCCGCTCCACACGCATGCAGCTCGGCAAAGGTAACATGTCGCTCTCATGTCTGAGTAAACCTGCAAGTCACTTGAATGTAAACGAGTGTGAATGCTGCTGCAGTCATGCAAAGGCCACAGCAGGTTTAATATATGCAAAGATTAAATACGCGTTCTAAAATGAGATGAACTTCATTCATCCAGGGGGAAATTGTTGCAGCACAAAATATGAACGAGTCCAAATAACAACAAAATGTAAACAATGAAAGTTATCAATCAGTTAAACTGGATGTTACAGGTTAACTGTACCACCGATATGTAAGTGGCATATCGAAAGAAAACGTCCAAATAGACATTTAGGACATTTTACGACTTTGTCTAATTGCATCTTTGCATAAGATAATGCCTCATTTGCATAATTTAACATGACATTTCATAAAACTTGAAGTACAAAAAAGTAATTGAGGTAAACAAAACATTTCTACATTTTTCGCAGACAGTAATCGACGCTTTCAACACCTGTAGAACAGCCTCGACAGCATCGCTGTCATTATTACGCCATGGTTCCGGCGCACAGCTGACAACCCCTTTAGTCCCGCCCCTGCCGCTGATTGGCTAATCGTGAGTCCCTCCCGCTGCCCTCATTGGTCGATGACCTTTTAATCGAGACACCGCTGTTGCATGTCACGATGCCGGACTAATCGCTCGACCAGCGCTTGGTGGAGTGAGCGGATTCAAAGGTTCAGCAGCGCTTCCATACACCAAACCTCCAGCTTTCATTCCTGTCTTTACGTTGAAGGTTATCAGGAGTTATCAGGACGGGGTGGCAGGAATTCCTAAAAAAGAGAATAAAAGAAGTGGCTGAAACCAGCTTTACTCATGCCGGCGTGAATGACTGAGATAAACCGCGTCTTAAAGGAGCCTCATAGAGTTGTGAGCAAGTGTTTAAAACCAGAACCCTTTCTCTTGTGTCCTCAGACCGGGAGGAAGGGTCACTCGTCTGTGGAGGACGCCAGAGCCACCATGGAGCTTTACAAAGTGGTGGAGCAGGAGTGGGAGAGGAAACTGGCCTCCAAGTCGCAGGCCTGCTAGTGCCAAGGTGGAGAGAAGAGACGAGACAACGATGACATTAAACTGGGTTTAAATTGACGTTTTGTGGTTTCGGAGCGACCGGTCTTCTCTCTTCTGCTGTCCTGTTGACAGGAGGACGAAGAAACCCAGAACACTTCATCGCGGGAGGAGAACATAACGAGTGCTGGGGCCAGACGCGTAGCTTCGACCCTTCGGTTCCAGCGGCTCTTTCTCAGGGTTTGCGTCGTGTTTATGAAGGTGCTCCTGCCACTAGGGGGCAGTCGTGTCTTAATCCCAGCAACAAAACTACATCATGAATGATGACTCGTCATGTTTAAATTAAATCAGCTGTCAATTTAAAGGCCACTAAAAGAGATCAAAAGAGATCTTTTATGGATAACAAAGAGTTATTCTATTTCATCCTTCACAGTCACACGTTTGAATGTTTTATTTCATGTAAATGTGAGAAAAACCCAGAATAGATTTCTAGAAAGAAGGCAGTATTAAGCAAAGTAGTACCTCAACAAAACATGATTAAATATTCCCACAAAGCCCACAGGACACATGGTAACCTCTGTGGGAGCTTGGTCCCTGGCGTTCCTCATAAACTCCTCATGAGACGTTTACTTGACTCGCCCAGCATCCGGTTGTCCTTCTGACCTCCACGTCATGTAAATCTGCTGTTCTTTGAAAGGTGGATGTGCAGTTTCCTATGCAACGGCGGTGGAGGTCAGTCGTCTGCTGTCGATCCAGCTCGGTGCTTCGCTCCAATAAATCACGACCACGCCATCATTTTGAGCACGTCGCGTCGTCTGAAGCTGCATTTTACAGCGAGAGTCAGAAGTGAGGGGTAAATGGACACACAAGCGCTGAGCAGTCACTCTTCTTCAGCCCCACTGTTCATAACATCCTCACGCCAGAGGGACGACACACCCGGTGTCAGCACCTCTGGACATCGTAACCTTCATGGCGGTGGGTTTCATCCGTTTCTCTCTGTTTGTCTAATAAACTGGCGACTGAAATCAGCAGGGATTTAAAGTTTAAATGTCTATTTTCTAGTTTATGACAAATCTGAACGTCTCAGCAGAGTGAAATGAACAGTGAGCGTTTGGGCATTTTATCCACATTAATAACGACATTTTTAATGCAAATTTCTTCTGATTTCAGGTGAAAGATGTTACATAAAAATGAGTATCATCACAGTCCAAACACAAGATCATTTAACTGACTTCATCAGCAGTGTTGCTGATATTTTGCTACAACAGATTCAGCTTGTTGACGTTGAAACTTTACTTTCTTTGATTATTTTTTTAAAGTCAGTTTGACTCTTTTATTTTGTCAATGTTCGTGCACAACTTTAACATTTGAAAAAGTAAAGAAGAGTTTTACAGAAACAAGACTCTTAGTTTACTGCAGCTGTGAGGATTCACTCACTACAGTGTTGCTTTGAGCTAAATGCTAACATCGGAATGCTAATTTGCTCACAATGACAATGCTAACATGGCGAGCAGCGACGAGGTTCATCGCTAACGTGTTAGCATGCTAACATTAGCACTACACTCAAAGCACAGCTGAGGAATGTTGTTAGTTCTGCAGGTATTTGGTCATGAATCAGGAGTTGAGATGTTTCACTAGATGAGTGAAGACTTTGACCTGCTGGTGGCGCTACAGGCAAAGTCAGAAGATCACCAACGTTCTTAGGATTCATCCTCTGAGGACCGTGAACGTCTGCAACGTTTCACGGCAACGGACCGCTGTCGTCATCTCCAGAGCCACGTTAGCGAGGCTGAAGTTCGTCTAGGAAACATTTAGGAATCCCTCCTTTTGTCAGTAAATATACCGTTGTACATATAGTATATATATATAGTATATATATATGTAGATATATATAGTATATGTTGGACTCGTCTTCCTCCTCACCCTCCCTCACACCAGAAGTCGTCGTTGGATCTTTAAAGTACGTCACTTGCTCTGACTGTTGCTTCATCACGTGGAGGCATTGAATTGTGTCCAGCTACTGTACTCTCCACTGGCATCATCTTCATCCTGAAAAACAGTTTGTGTCCTCGTGCGCGACACCATAGGTTTGATTTGGTACCCTGATGCCGGTGTGTTGCATCACAGCCTCGCGCTGCTCCACTTTCTGTCTCCTCCAACAAAACGCTTGTCCTCAAAGGTGAGCGATCAGCACTATTTCCCTGCTGTGAATTCAACACCTGCTCATTAATTATACAGCATGCCATCCCTCCTGATAAAAAACAGCCACAGCGAGACACAAAGAAGCTCATTAAAGAGGCTCCAACACCAGCAATGAATCACCGGCTCGTTCTCATTGTAAATCAGGTGCGACTGGAAGACTTAAAGAAAGTCTGAGAATACTGATCTGGGTTTTTGTAAGAAAAGATTCAACATCCTGCAGGTTTCTGTTGGAATGAAGTGGGAGGTGTCCCGAGGTGAAGACTAGTCCCGTGTCTGTTCTTTGTCTGCAGTCCAAAGATGAAAACCTCCTCGGTGTCACCAGATAGATGCCAAAGCCTCCGATGGTCACAGACTGAAGGAGGCAGCGGAGTCTGCTGAGCTGGGAATGCTCCTCGGTGTCAGCTCGTAAATAGAGGACGAGAATAAACCACACAAGCAGACATCTGGAACCACGGACGACAAGTAGAAAACCAAAGCGCTGGCTTTGCAGCTTCTTCCCTCTGTGTGAAACAGGCCAACAGAGGAATATAAGGAATCACAGGCCAAACAAATGTCAATGTGTCGTTTTCAACACGTGCCATCGAAATGCAATGACCACACTGGATTTAATCCAATAACCAAACCTATCAAAACGTACGATCCCTGTACCTTCAATGTGATTGACCATGTTGGACTGAGCTAGCTGGTTAGCATGCTAGTTGCACTAGCTATCCCTGCAACACAATACGCCTCTGAGTACGATGACCAGACGTCCCGCTTCGTCCTGAATTGTCCCGGCTTTAACGCTGGATGTCCAGAGTCCCGACAAATGTCTGTGGAACACCAAACGGTCCCGGTTATCACCAGAATTAAGATAGTAATAATCATAATCCTGTACTTGTATACTATAGTTGTTTATCATGTTCTGTCCCACTCGTTATCACTTAACCTAATATAAAAACATAAACACTCAAATCACAACTCACAAATTGAATCAATCACTGTGCCGTTGTCAAGGCTACAGCTATGACACTTTCTGAAAGAACCTGTATAAACAGTTAGCCGTCACAGTGCATAAAGGCATCCATGAACATGGCACACTTCAGACTCGGGGTTTGAAACTAATGTCTTTATCATTTTGTTTACCGGTTTGTTTTGATTATTTTAGGAGAAAAAAAGAAAATTAAGAAAATAATCAACTTTATTCTTCTTCTATGTAAACAAACAGTCTTTCTTTATCTTTATCTCAGCAAATCAATGATCTCAGTGATTATCTCTCATTGATGATCCTGTTCTTCTGATCAAACTCTGTATGACATCACTAACGTATGACATCACTACCGTTACCTGAGGGCTGCTCCGCAGACAGACTGATGTTCTGCTTGTTGGTCACATGTTGCGATGAACTCACTTGTGAAGGTTTTATTGTGTTTGAGACGACCAGAGTTCTACAATATTTCCTCTCTGATCACGATGTGAGTCTCACGCTGTGAGAGGAGACAGAGAGACACAGAGAGACAGAGAGAGGACGTCTGAGACGAGGACGTCTCACTCCAGGACTGAGAAAGTACCGATAGCAGAACCGTGAACTCTGGGCCGGATCAATGCTCTGGGTTTTTACTCATTTAGAACCGGTTCCCCACTCATAAAGTTCCAAAAAATGTCAAATTCCAAATGAATTTGTCAGGAGGAGCGCCTCGGCTGATCAAACACACTTTACTTGAAGCGCACTGAGGCCTGAAGGCGTCACGTGAAGCCCTTTCACGTTCGTGACCTTCGACCTCTCCAGCCTTTTGGGTTACACACAAATCAATATTGCAGAGCAACCTGTGATTTAAGTCTAGATTATCCCGCCTCACTGCTTATCCCTTCTAAACCTCCTTGTGCAGGGCCAATACTGTGAATATGCCCGCGTATTACCTCCACAGCTTCAAAACCAAAAGAGGCTTTGGAGTTTCTTCTGCGTGTTGTGTCCTGTGTTGTGTTAAAAACAACATTTTCTCCTTCATATGTAATAAACAATAAACAAATAGAAACATCTTTTGGCTCAGTGATCTTTTCTTTTTTTGGTAATCTAGACCGTGTGTTGAATACAATTACATATTACTGATTTATTAATCTCCACATTTGAAATGAAAGAAGATTAAGTGTTCACCTGCTGCATTAATAAATCCTTGAAATACATGAAAGAGCGCCGTTGATCTCATCAGGCAACGCTCTATGGATTTGATGGGGTGTTATTACCCCCCGGGTCAAGTTCTTGGGAGCTTGACTCTGCAGCTTACCTTTCCTTTCATTCACACGTCATGTTAGTCACGGCCCAGCGGCAGCCGCATAATTCGGCTTTTATTGCAAACTGCCGAGCCATCGGGAACTTCTCCATTTTTGCACGTTGGCAGTGAACCTCTAACGTAGACGGAGCCCAGAGAGCGTTGAAGGCTGAGACTCAAAGCTGCAGAGGAGGACGTAGAGGCCTCCATGTTGTCTTTATGGGGTCACCATGGTCACACGGATGTTTTACGTTTTAAAACGGTTTTTCTAGCGCCGTGTCCAGTGGGCATTGAAGAAGGCTAATGTAGCTTCATTCAACGTGACCAACATGCTCAATTCCATCCTCACTCTGACATTCATCGAGCTCACAGATTCATTGTTTCACAGCCGTAGAGACCTGTCAATCACAGTAGCCCCGCCCTAAAGCATCCCCTGCTTTATGGTCTGTGTGACTCTAAATGGACCATCATGTACTAAATGAACATCATGCTGTATTGAAGAAGACTTGAAACTAGAGATTGAGACATAAACTCATGTTTACAATGTTTACTGAGGGAATAAATCAAGAGAGAAGTAGAGTCATTTTCTATAGACTTCTATACAACCAGAGGAGTCGCCCGCTGATGACTGGCATGTTGCCTTAAATAAAAAACATAGTTATTTTAAGCCCAACATGATGCTTTCCTCAACCTAACTACGTGGTTTTGTTGCCTAAAACCAACTTATTTTTTTAATGTAATGCCGTCGCGGCCAAAACAAGTTTCTCTTTCATTCCCTGCAGCGACGTCACCGCCGCTTTCCTGAAAAGTTCAGAGATTTTCAACTTGCAGCGCTCGAAGCTTAAAAAAGCATAAACGCCGATTCTCAATAGGAACAATTGTCAAAAAGACTTGCTTGCTATATTAATGCCATACATATTGAATTTAAAAGACTTTTAAAGTTGTTCAAATTCTAGAAACGGACAGTGAATGAATCCTAATGAAATTGTACATTAGCATCAGTTTGTTTGCTCCTCTGCCCCCTAGTGGCCATGAAAAGGTGAGATATTGCAGCTTTAATTGTGATTTATTAACACCTAAAATAGGGCAGTTCAACATCAATGCACAACACACCTCATTAAATCAAACCATGATAGTTTTGGGAACCACTTAGCTTTAACTTGTACCAACAGAAAAAGTGAAAATAATCTATAAGCACCCTTCTTGTGTTCTTCACCCTCAGCAGGATTATGATTTTCCAGGCTGGAGGAGGAGGAGGAGGAGGAGGAGGAGGAGGAGGTGTTGGACTTTTAACACTGCCTTCACCCCAGTTTCTCCTCTCTTCACCTCCTCTCCTCTCGGCGGTCTCGGTTGTCGGTCAAAGCCGACGTCGGTCTTTGTGTCTCGGGCGGACTTTGAGTCTAAAAGACGGACAGAAACCTCCCACGCGCACCTGTCCGGAGGCTCCGCGAGGACACGACCTACTGGATCCAGCGCGAGTTGAGCCTGATGAAGATGAAGTGAGTGCATGACATCTGTTCCACATGATTAGAAACATGACTGTTCAATGATACTTTCAGCTCTTTCTCAGTTCGATTCCTTCTTATTCTGAGTCTTATTCTTATTCTGAGTATTTTGATTTGCCTTAATTATTTTAAGTGCATGCACGTGCTCTATTGAAAACACACCGGTCACATTTATGATCAACCTTTACTCGTTTAACTCGTTCATGGTCCCAATATTATAATCGTAAATCAGAAACAATGCGTGGTTGGGCTGCACATCCAGATATAGAATACAGCAGCAGCTGCTGCAGAATGACTGTGTGTTTCCACAGACATTAATATATCCGAGTTACAGTAGTAACATGTAAAAATACTCCCAACACAGGTAAAAACAGCTTCAATTCAAAGTAAAAGTACAGAAGTTTCATCTATAAGTTATACTTAAAGTACCAGAAGTGCTCATCGTGCAGAAAGCCTTCTTTTGGAGTTGATCATGTTGATTTATTATTATTATTAATGCATGAACATGTAAGCATTTGAATGTTGTCATTGGTCACGGTGGAGGTTTGTATGATATTAAACTTGCACAGGAACTAGTAGCTGTAAAGTGAATATTTTAGATATATTCTAAATATATCTCTCTGACATGTTGTGGAGTAGAACTTAAACATTTGCATCAAAAGTGAATACTCAAGTAAGTACAAGTACCTCAACGTTGTTTTTATTACACTTGGTTTGGTTTGGTTCAGGACATCGTGAGACGTCGTGAATGTGTTTAGAATATGTATCTCTCCATCGATCATCTCGTTTAAACTCATATCAACGATTCTAAAACTCAAGCAGAAGATATCAAAAGCTCTGAACACCCACACAGGTGCTTTCAATTACTCCGGCTGATTCGACTTCCACTCAGGTGGAAGGGAAGGGAAGCTTTTAATGGGAATTAATTCAGTCACAAACCATCTAAAGACGATAAAGGTGTTCAACAAAGCTAACAGTTAGAGTTTATTAAAGCCAACACTGAGACATCTAATCTACCAGATGAACTGAAACACAGCGGTGTGAGACATTTTATTCTGAATTGATACAAAACCAAAAGTGTATGTGTGCATCCGTAAATATAATGAACATACTGTATATATGTGTATATATATATAGTATATAAGAAAGGTGATCTCAGCTTTTGAGTCGAGTGGGGATGTTCGCTGTGCTACATCTTTGTATTTAGCCCGTTTAAGGCGGCGCACAGTAACCGGGCTGATTCTACTGAGATTTAGTGAGAGAGTCTGCACTGACATCAGATTCAAGAGTTCAGAAACAAGGCAGGTCACTCAGGACAAAAACAGAAATTAAGGCAAAGCATGGCAACTTTATTTGAGTAGCACCTTTACACAAGGCTATGCATCCAAAAAGCTATATTTCTTCTGCCTTTACACAGCTTTTATGGTGACTTTCAGCCCATTGTTCTTGTTCATTCTCATTGTTTTCAGAGAAGGTAGAAGCTCAGCAGCAGACGGACTCAGCCGGAGACGAGCTGGTGAACACATGGAGCATTTATCAGAGAAAGAGACCTCAGCAGGTGGTGGAGACCAAAGACAGAGCTCAAAGAGAGAGAATATCAGATTTAGATTCATTATATAAACACACAGTCTGTTTGCTAACACGTTCACGATATCAGCTTAAAAGGTGATGACGTATCAGTGTTGTGGCAAAAAAAATACATTTCAAGCTTAAAAACACAATAAAAAGTCAATTAAAATCAATTAAAATAGCAGCTGAGCGTCTATTCTCCGCTCAGCGTCCTGCGTTTAGTTTCTGGTCGCTGAGAGTTTTTAACCTTTTTTAACTTTGTGGGACCACAAAGACGTGATCAGATGTGCTTTATTCAGAGTACGTTGTGGTGTTATAGCTACGCTGTTGTTTTTAGGATTCTTTGTTTAACTTCATGTTGTCCTCATGTCTGAAGTACTGGACCAAACAAATATCCCCACGTTGGATAATAAAGATATTAAAGTCCGAAATCTGAACAACACAATCTCATCAGCCTCATAGACCGGCAGCCTCTCTCTCTCTCTCTCTCTCTCTCTCTCTCTCTCTCTCTCTCTCTCTCTGTCTCTCTGTCTCTCTCTCTCTCTCTCTCTGTGTCTCTCTCTCTCTCTCTCTCTCTCTCTCTCCGTGCTTCATCCTGAGCAAGTCCTCACATTGTGCGGACATTTGTATTTCAGCGGATTGACTCTAAAATCATCGTGTACTAACCAAAATGTTACAATAAACTTTCATGAAGTAAAAACAAACGGGTAAAAGGGTTAAAGTGTTAAAGTTGTAAGACAAAAACACGGATAACTCCCGGACCGGACAACGGCGTGGTGGCGACCTGTCAATCAGCGTGTAGCCCCGCCCTAAAGCATCCCCTGCTTCATGGTCTGTGTGACTCTAAATGGACCATCATGTACTAAATGAACATCATGCTGTATTGAAGAAGACTTGAAACTAGAGACTGAGACATAAACTCATGTTTACAATGTTTACTGAGGGAATAAATCAAGAGAGAAGTAGAGTCATTTTCTATAGACTTCTGTACAACCAGAGGAGTCGCCCCCTGGTGGACATTAGAGAGAACGCAGGTTTTACACACTTCTGCATCGGAGCAGTGTCCTGTTGGTTCTGACTCGTTCTACCAGCTGACTGTCGGACTAAAGTTGTTGGAGAACATGAGTGATGTGCTCACTTCTCCCGGTTCATGTTACGACTATGTCGGCCTGAATGTACTCAAGTTAATTTCTGGAAAGACCAGACAACAGACCTTTAAATGGTCCGTCCTGCTGCAGATGAAGGAGTTTTTTCCTCATTCTTGTTTGTGCGTGAGACCTCAAATTGCTGCAGTTTGTTTGAGATGATGAAACCTTGTCGTGGCTGCTGAAGCTCGGTCTAAACTGTGCGTTTAGGACTCAAGCTGAGCAGTGACTTTGAGTCTTTGTTACAGAATACAGTGAGTTCTGTCTTGCGTGACTGGAAAGAAAGGATGCAGTTTTCTAGGCCTTGCGTTTTAGTTTTAAAAGGTTTTGGTCTCGGTGACCGATGGGTCAGTTGCTCTGAGCAGGTTAACGCAGCGTCTCCTCAGTACCACCAGTCAGTTTGTGACTCGAAATTAAAAACGAGAGCAGACCAGAGTTTTGTTGTTTGTTGTTTTTAGTTTTTTTGTCACCCTGTCTGAGGTTTATGCCCTTAAGGCGCACCGCAATTTTGCTTAGTCAGCTTTTGTCATGCAGACTAAGACACACACACACACACACACACACACACACACACACACACACACACACACACACACACACACACACACACACACACACACACACACACACACACACCAGAGCCTCGTGGTTTATGGCTTTTGCCACTTCTGTAATGGTTTTGCCGTGCGGCTCTCTGACGGCTAATGCGACGCGGCTGCTGCTGCTGCTTGCTGGAGGCCGACTCGTTCCCCCGACCCCTCCCGTGACCTTCACGTCTCTCTCGGCACTCAAGTCTCTTTCTTCTTCTCCTCTGAGAGGTCTCTCGGTTGCTTCCAGCCCTCCCCGGCTGCTCCTTGCTTCCTGTCAGATTGTGTCAGTCAGGATGGGGGGGGGGGGGAGGGGGGTTGCCCCTGGAGACGGGCCCACCGAGTCATTGGAGGTGGCGTGATGTGGGAGCGTTGGCGTCGGGTCGATCCCGAGCGAGCGGTTCTGAAACCTGAAAGAGGCAAAGAGAGGCTGTGTTGGTCTTTGTGCCCTCGGGTCACTCGGTTCCTCAGCGTTTGTTGAGTTCTTTATTTTTAATCTCAATTTGAATTTGCATTTCAAATCTGAACCCTTTATGATCCCGTATTCAAGCCATTCAGGTTTAGCTCTCAAGATGTGTAAGTTATAACTCAAATTCAAAGATTCATGTTGCTATTGATTGTTTTACAAAAAAATGTACATTTCTATAATAGAATGGTACAACTACAAAACATGTGTATATGTTGGGTATATATACAACGACAGCAATGCAAATAATAACATGTAGTGAAATGACAACCGCACAGTGGTTCCCAACTGCCTTTATCTAAGTAAACCTGCCCCCCCCCCCTAAAAACATTACAACTTTGTCTTTTAAAAATATATTACATGAAAGTGCCTTGATTTAATCTAACTTTTTGAAATGAATGTTGTCTTTTGGACTTTACAAAGCTCTGGAGTTCTTGAAAATGTTTGGATCACACAAGTCTGAAACAATCTGAGGCAACAAACGCTGTAATCTAATTCTACAAATAGTACAACACTAATAATATCAGTGTCGCCTGATCTTCATCTGTAACTCTGCAGTGCGCTGCGGTTAAACAGACCGTAGATTACTGGATTACTGGATGAGAGTTGGAGAAGTGTAACTTGCCCGGCGATGACTTCTAATCGAAGAGGAGGAACTGTCTTTCCCTTCACACACAGAAGCAAAGGAACAGAACGAGGTGCGGTGCTACTTCTCACCTGAAGATAAGAAATGCAGCACGATGCTCTATACGCGTCAATAAAGTGACAAACAGCAACACGAGGAACATTCAAACGTTTAGAAACACCCCGAAAATTACAAATGATTTTATTCGCGCAAACATTTTTCGTGAATTATCCTCATATTTGTTTTTGTCATGAATGTATTATTCATGGCCGGTATTCGTCATGTGATTTAACTTTAAGTGTAGCTATCCTCTCACATCCAGTCCAGAAATGATCGGTATTCTAGTTTAACTTGTAGCAAAAAGTATCAAATCAAATTCAAAGAGTTTGTTGAGCTCATCACTCGTATTGACTTGACAATAGTCACGTTTCATTGTGGCAAGTTGTTTAGCGAATGAACGTTATTAGCTGCAGCAGCTGCAACATCAGGACGATCAGTTCACCGTGACCGTTGTATTTCTGCTGTTTACCTCGTGATCGGCGCAATGACAGATGAAATATTGTAAGAAAAGCGATCACGAGTGTTGAATGCTTCTCTCCTGTGTGGGAGACGCAGCAGTTGTAACTTTTAAATGGTCTATTTTGTAGTTTAGACCTCAGATGAATGTAGTGCTGGACTTTCTACCCCAAAACTCTCACGAAGCTGGTGCAGCTCTTTCAGAATGTAGCCCCCCCCCCCCCCCGGTCAGACATCCTCTCTCTTGGCCTCGGCCGTCTTTTCCCTCAAGGTGAAGTCGTTGACTATTCAGCCACTTGTGATGCCGGTCTTTGCACCTCTGATGTTGCCCGGGCTCTGCAGGACAACCTCTCTCTTTCTCCCCCCCCCCCCCCCCCCCCCTCGCTTCTCGCTGAGGCCAAGGCAGAGAAGGACTGAGGCAGACCGATGGCTGATCCGTTTGGAATGAAGGGATTGGTGTGAATAGAGAGACATCGGTGGAAGATCTTCAGGATGGACAGAGAAAGTGAAACCAGCATGACGGGAAGCTGAAACTAAAGTTACGTCATGCGGTAGCCAGCTTACTGCTAAACGAGGTGAAGAAAGTGACTTGTGTTCCCAGCCTGTGAAATTAGGAGAGATCACAGTGAACAGAAACAAAGCCTGGATCAGCAGAGAATAGTTCTTATTCGATTTAGGAATGGTTAAATGTTGAAATACGTGAAATGTGTGAATGGATGTTTCATGGTAAAACACGTCTTCAGGGTCTTAATGACCTCGCTCCTTCAGTTTCTCTGAAAGATGCCAACTTCACTTACCGACTGTACCTGCTGCTCCGTTGGGTGAAGCGGAGCGGCGTTTCTGTCTTCAAAGCTTTCCCTTTGGAGTGACGGAGGCAGATTTAGGCATTAACAGCGCTGCTGAGTGATTACTTATTAATCCTGTTTTGATTAGAAATGTGTCGCTGCTGAGACCCACAAAGCAAACTTTCACCTCCGTCACGTCCGGTGTTCATGCTCCTTTCAGTCCAAGGGGAGTTTGACTGTAATGTCTCTGCTCTCCTGAACTCTGCCTTCAGTTCTTCCAGCCGAGCTGCTTGTGGAGTCGGACCTGCAGGTGAAACGCTGCCGGTCTCGGCCCTTGTTGCCGTGGAGTCGGTGAAGGTGTCGGAGGTCACCAGCTGTTTCCTGTTTGCGTTGGTTTGTTTGTGCCAGAAGGAGCTGACAAATGTTTCTGCAAAAACACAATTGGAATCAGTTTTACTGACACTTTGTGCAGCTCGACTGTTTATTTATTTATTTATTTCACTGCAGCTGGAGCATCTGATCCTTTATTCACTTTCTGCTTCTGCCACAGAAAAGCAGACGTTCATCTTCAAACGCTGTTGTTGTTTAAAAAATTCTAAAGGACTAAAGGAAGGCTGCTAACACAACACACATAGTGAATCACATCATGTTCCTTTGGCATAAAAGAAAACGTGCATGTAGCGTCATGTCAAATTTCTCCTTTTTTTATTCAGGACTAATTATCAGATCTTTTTCTTTTTCTTTTTGCTGAACAAAAAGGTGACAAATTCTACAGACGAAGGTGTTACACAAAATATACACATAAACAAAAGATGGACGGTATGAATTAGATGATCTAATGATCTGATATGGTGCCTAAATAAATGGTAATTATAATAACGTTGATGAGTAATTTAATAGCTAAAGAAATAACGGTATTCTTATTCCTATTATTATTATTATTATTATTGTTATTACCATAATCATCATCACTGATAATATTATTAATGTTAAGGAAAAAGACAAAGGTATATAATAATTAAAACTAATATACATACAAAATGTATTTGTAAATATAATAATAACAATACCAATAATAATGATGAATTAAAATAAACAAGTAAGTAAATGAATGCATGGTGCTTGGTGGAGCCGGTAAGCTCTTCTGTTGTATCCTTGAGTTTGGTTTTATATCTTTTTCTCACGAGGTCCTTCAGACCTTTAGACCGGATTTAAACCAGTAAGAAGGAAGCTGAGTGGAGCTGAAGCATCAACAACCATGATCGGTTCAAAGAAGGACTCGCCTGTCAATCAAGCAAACATGCACACATAATACTGTATTATAACAGGGATCATATAACAGGAAGGTGTACAGTAACAGTCAGTAGACACGTGTTTGGAGTCAGAGATTCTTGGTGGCAGCATTTCAGCGTCCACCAGCTTGTTAGAAAAGCTCCTAACGACCATCAGGACCCTTCGATGTTTTCAGCGTTTTGGTGATAAAAGGCTTTCTGTTGTCGGATCAAAGTCTTTCTCAGCACAACCGGTCAGAGAAGAAGAGAAAAGATGTTAATTACAACACGACAAAGACAACAAGCAGGGTCGAAAAAAAGAAAAGTGAGTGTAGTGTGGGATGAAAGGAGCGGTAAATGGTGTAAATCTAGTTGGGTTGGAGGTTGGGCTTCGGTCCGACCCTCCGGGGAGTTTTTGAGGGAATCAGGATGCAGCTCACGTCCTGCAGCTCCTGAAGTCTGACTCACTGCAGCTAGAAAGCTCCGAGGACTCACAGACGGTCCCTCTGTCCGTCTGCGCCACTGAAGACTCTCATTCATCATGTTTCTATGCAGCTAGTGAGGAGAGAGTCGACACCTTTCTGTCAAAACCTCAGCAACTGCAAGCCGTGCACTGTGGTTACTATGGTTACTATGGCCGAACACACAAAGACAAGAGCGACGATGAAACTTCAAAAACAATTCAAAAATCCACAGAAACAAATATCGGCGTTCAGAAGATGGCAATCAAAAACCTCCAGAGATCTTCAGGTTTGTAAGTTGAACCTTTATTTAACCACAAGAGCCTCTCTGATCTCCTATAAAGAGCAAAAGCAGTGCGCTACATCAGATAACACAAAACATGACTCAAATCTGAGTAAGAACAAAAATGCAAAACCCTAAACCAAACGATCCTCATGACGAACAGCTGGTGTGAACGTGATGGATGACGTCATCATCCGCTGCGTCTTCCTGCAGACCTTCTGCTGATTTCGGCTCTCCGGCTTCAGGCGCAGTTTGAAGTCTTTGCTGAATGTCGGCCGCTTGGCTTCTCTGATTTCGACGAATGGCTCGGAGTTTAAAGTCGATGTGTGTTTTTGTCTCTGCTAACTAATAAATCAATCTTTGTGTCTGTTGTGGGAAGTTTGGCCTTTAAGTATTTGAAAAAGATTGTTTTGAGATATTCCTAATTAGTTTGGAGTCAACGTAATAATTAAAATAAACCGCTGTAACGTGACAATCGGTCACATCGGAGCAGTTTTTAAAGTGTATTTGTTCTTCCAGTCAATTCATTTCGACACCAGTATTGCTCCAGCAGTTATTTTAATATATTTCTACTTTAAGTTATTTCTATAAAATGACAGCAAGGTACCAAAGCTCCTGCTTGAGTTGACCTTTCGTTTTCCCCTCCCTCCTTTCTGTCCTTCACCTGCAGACTGCATGTGTCTCTACCTGTGCTGCTGTGTGCCATCTGTCTCCTCATCCTGCCGTTGTCCTCTACCCACCACCAGGAGTCAGGTACCCCCCCCCCCCCCCTACTGACATCCAACCCTCCATTAAATGACCACACGTGACCTCTGACTTTAAGGACGGCGGGGTGCCGTCTCATCATTTCCTGTCGCTCGTTGTTTTTGCTGAGGCGCACACTCTGGAGGACGTTTTCAAGGATTGTCCCAGCGGGAAACCAGAGCGATCCAGATGTTTGTTTTTTAGCTGTGCTGCATTGACAATATTGACAGATTTCATTATAACACCGATCCATGTATCATCCAGTGCATGTGCATATATATATATACAGTGTGTGTGAGTATATGTGTGTATATATATATATATATATATATATATATATATATATATATATATATATATATATATAGATAGCATTAAGAGCATTAAGAATAACTACATAAACACACCATCTTCTCTCTGATAGTCTCTTTACTGATGGAGGTCTGATAGAGGATCAGGACTACATTGAGACTGGTTCAGGACCAGGTAAAGGTTCCTCACAGTAACTTTGAGGAACTTTATCAGTTTACACAGCCAGGCTAGCTGTTCCCCCCCCCCCCCCTGCTTCCAGTCTTCATGCTAAGCTAGTCCCGCGGCTCCAGCTCTGTAACACACAGACATGAACGTTCGCCTCTCCTCAGATGATTCGAAGCTGCTCCAGGTGACCATCCCCAGCAGCCGGCCCGTGGTCTCCGTGCTGGGCGGCTCTCTGACGTTGCCCTGCCTGGTGTCCCTGGCCCACCCGCCGCCGTCCCCCTCCACCAACGGCCGCCACGCCGTGCTGTCCCTCCCCCGGGTCAAATGGAGCGTGCTGACTCACGGCCAAGAGACGGAGGTCCTGGTGGCCCGCGGCGACAGGGTGCGAGTCAGCGAGGCCTACAAGGACCGAGCCTCGCTGCTCAACTACGCCTCCTCCCCCGCCGACCTCACCCTGCGGCTGGAGGGCCTGAGGCAGAACGACACCGGCTTCTACCGCTGCGAGGTGCAGCAGGGCCTGGAGGACGCCCACGACGGGGCTCAGATCCAGGTCAAAGGTCGGGTCCATTTTTAATAAATCTAAGATATTTATGAAAAGTAAAATATTAAAAAAGTAAAGGAAGTTGTACAATCGAATTAAAGCCAGCAGCACAAAATATTTCCCTTTTTAACGCCAAGCAGGAACACCTGACGAAGCAATGGAGTCTGCGTCTGCATCTGCGTCTGCGTCTGCGGAGCTCATGAAGTTCTGTTGTTTTTAATGACTGGACGAAATAACAGCAACATCACGTTCTGTAAACCCATCATACGTTTTGTGTGTAAAATACTAAATCCGTACGGCTTCCAGATAGTAAAGAGTTGAGTATTTCCGTCTGAAATCTTACATATAATTGAAATACTCTATAAGTGAAATCAAAGTAAGTACAGTACTTGAGTAAATGTACTTTGTTGTAATTTTGCACCACCGCAGATGTGAACTTCTCTTCATCGCCATAAGCCCTTTTTGTGACTCTCATTTCAAACTCATTGCATTTCAAATGCAAGGACCAGGGTCTAAACTAAGTTCTGGGTACATTTCTACCCCCTAAGAAGCTGTTGTTGAGGGGTAGCACTCGCTGCTTCGTTCCTAAAATCAGGAAGTATCTCGTATCTATTTAGGAACATTTTATTATGAGGCTGGAGCATTTCTCTTTGACTTGATAACAAATAAAGTTAGCTTTGTTCTCATCTTCCCAACTCATAAAAAAAATAGACAGAGACCAAAAACAACAGCTAACAAAATAGTTTTTTAGATGAAACAGGCGTGTTTACCCCTGTGCCCAGCAGCAGCCCTCTCAAAACAACAACTGGCTTCTAGTTCATAGAAAGCTTGTGCTGGGACTGAGATGATCAGCATCTTCTTGGTGGAAACGCGCCTCAGGTGACCGATGAAACCACCAAACTGCACGCGGCTCATAAGAGACAAATTAATTAATATACAAATGACATCTTATGTAGTATGAAATGACCTGATGAAGCACAATTATTGGTGCTTGTTTCTACTTAATTACGCAATCCTGTCCCATTTGAAATACCCACGTAAAGGTGGTTTATGGAGACTGGCGTAACTGCATTCTGTATTTCTCCCTGCCTCTAAGCCTCTCTGCATGAATGATCACATGACACACTGTTGCTTTTTCTTTTTTGCAGGGGTGGTGTTCCATTACCGCGATGCATCCAGCCGGTACGCCTTCACCTTTCAGCGAGCCAGAGAGGCCTGCGAGGACATCGGGGCTGAGATTGCCACTCCGGAGCAGCTCCTGGCCGCCTACCACAGCGGATACGAGCAGTGTGACGCAGGCTGGCTCTCAGACAGCTCAGTGAGGTGAGCACCTGATGGAAAGGTCTGTTTGTTTCATGTGAACACAAACATTTCTCCACACTCACTCATAGAAGAGGTCAAACCAGCCAGCAACCTCCGCCGAATAAGTGAAGCCAAAGTTTCACGTGCTAAAGCTGCATTCTCTCTAGTGGCCACCAGGGGGCGACTCCTCTGGTTGTATAGAAGTCTATAGAAAATGACTCTACTTCTCTCTTGATTTATTCCCTCAGTAAACATTGTAAACATGAGTTTATGTCTCAATCTCTAGTTTCAAGTCTTCTTCAATACAGCATGATGTTCATTTAGTACATGATGGTCCATTTAGAGTCACACAGACCATAAAGCAGGGGATGCTTTAGGGCGGGGCTACACGCTGATTGACAGGTCGCCACCACGCCGTTGTCCGGTCCGGGAGTTGTCCGTGTTTTTGTCTTACAATTTTAACCCTTTCACAGTTTGTTGTTACTTCATGAAAGTTCATTGTAACATTTTGGTCGCCTCTACATCTTATTCAGCGTTCGGTTGCACCCTCTGTGTCACTTCTGGTTGCAATAAAACAAGATGGCGACAGCTAAAAACCAAAATTGCAACAGACAAAAGCAAAAATGGCAATGGCCAAAAACCAAGATGGTGAATGCCAGAAACCAAGATGGCATCGGCCAAAATGCCAAACTCGAGGCTTCAAACCTTTAAACCAATTTCCACACACAGCCTTTTATGAAACAAGTGTGATGTTCGGAGCGTTGCCGTCATTGAAGAAGAAAGAGGTGCCTCAATGCTTTGTGACATTTTCTTCCACAGATATCCAATCCAGATGCCAAGAGAGCGTTGTTTTGGTGGCATGGACGGATTGCCGGGCGTGAGGAACTACGGACTGTTAGAACCCGATGAGCTGTACGACGTCTACTGCTACGTGGAGAACATCAACGGTGAGTAGACCAAACGTATTTCAATTTAAACTTATTTTTGTAAATTTCCATTCTCGTCAGTTAGGAAAACATTTTGAGTTTTAGTTTAAATGACTGGAATTGGTACAAGCAACATGAGTGCTGAGACGCCCAGATTTTAAACTATTCCCAGTATCACCAAGCGATGCGGTTTGGTCACAAGTATGAGGACACCCCTTGTTTGGGGCTTTGCTTTCTGAGTTTGGATGCCTTACGTTCAATAAAGGGGAATCTTAATGCTACAATATATAACCATGTGGCATACGAGGCTGATATTTCTGGCGACAGGGTTGCAAAAATCACAGCGAAGTAACCGGCAAGAGATCATCAGAACTTGACACCTGTCTCTGCTTGTGTGAAGGTGAGGTGTTCCATGGCTCCGCCCCCCAGCGCTTCACCTTCTGGGAGGCCGAGGCCTACTGCCTGAGTCACGGGGCCGAGCTGGTCACCACAGCTCAGCTGTACGTGGCCTGGAATGACGGACTGAACCTCTGCAGTCCCGGCTGGCTGGCGGACGGGAGCGTCCGCTACCCCATCGTCACCCCCAGGGAGCGCTGTGGAGGCGGAGAACCCGGCGTCAGAACCGTCTATCGCTACAGCAACCAGACGGGCTTCCCCGAGGTTCACACTCGACACGACGTCTACTGCTTCAGAAGTAAGAGGACAGTGCTGAAGTGTCCTGGCTTATTCCGTGCATTCTAAGAATTAGGATCAAGACCTTACAGGGGGTCACAGGATGAATCTCAGGGGTCTCAGATGGTTTCTTGTTCGTGGTTCAAAGAAGGTTCAATTGTTCCGACATTGGAGCAATTGTTCTTTGGTAAAATGAAGGTTGATGTTTTTTCATTGTACAGTTACGGTACCATTGCCTCTGAATCCGTTTGGCTCCAACTACAACATAAATATACTACAATCAGTCCCACTTGTTTATTCTAGCAGATGCTATTTCTTCTTTCTGACCTGTAAATTAACTTTCTTGCTCTCAAACTCAATCGAATCCTGGATATTCTACATGACCTGCTGTACTTCTGCTCTTTATTCCAGGCGATAACGGCGCTCACACTGAATCTCCTCAGGATTTTCTTGCCACTGAGCCAGAGGACATTGGCCAGGACATTGTTTTCTTCACTCATCCTGCAGAGGAGGAGGAGTTCATTGAGAGCGAGGCGACCGCAAAGGAGGGCGACCAGGTGCACCATGCCCAGACGGCCAATCCTGTAAAGCGGGAACCCGTGGAGGCTCAGCCCCCAACATTGCGTTATGACAAGGAACCGCTGTTGACGGCAGACCTTCATAAGACTGTCACTCCTCCACCTGAGCATCAGGAGCATGAGGACACCTGGGAGGTCATAGAGGAGGCCATCATCCCAGAGTCCCATCAGCCTGCTCCTGAAGAAAACCCAGATCATGAAGAGTCTCCTGCACTTCCAACAGCTTCTCCAAAGACCGATGGCGTAGTAACCGTTGATGAAGACTCCACTTCACCCACGACCGATGCAACATCACCGGAGAGCGAAGAGCCGCCACAGCGTCATATTTCTGTGCCTGAAAGCCCGGCTACTCCAGCTGTTAACGTAACATCTGGAACTGATGCTAATGAGCTCCTCGGCAGCTCTCCACAGGTTCCTCAGGAGGGCGAGCTTCCTGTCTCACAAGAGGACCACACTCCAGATGTCCACCTGGAACTGGCCTCTGAAGCGGAGCGCGTCTACTCGAGCACCTCTTCCGGTGTTTCGGGGCAGCCAGAAGAGGCCAGCGCTGGTTCTGTTGAGGAGACGTCAGCGGTGACAACATCAACCCACGACGAGGAAACGGACATTCACGCCGCCACCACCTCGCTGCCGTCTTTTGAAAACGGCACGCCTGAGAACCATCCAACAGAGGAGGAGTCTGGAGAGGAAGACTCTGTGTCTCCAAGTTTGGTTGGTATGGAAACCACTTCCACCTCTGAACTGGTCCCCTCCTCTGATTCAGGTGAATATTAAACGTCGGATATTCTGGCTTCCTGCATTGCTACTGGCCCTGTGAGGATATCATTTTGAATGCAGTACTTTTACTTGTAACAGAGTATTTCTACACTGTGGTATTGCTAATCTAAGTACTTAGATTATTGTGTGTTGACATTTTAGCGAATTACATTAGCGCAGTAAACATGTCATCATACTGACCTTTGCTTGTCAAGTTGTTTGTGATGCTGATTCCCTTCAAGACCTGTATTTGTTTTTATTTACCTTAGAAAAAAAGACAGATCTCTTTTACACATAATGTACGACGATCCTGTTCCTTGGCAGGTTACGACCCCGCCCCAGAGCTCCCCGGTGTAACTGTGGAGTCGTCCGTCCCAGTCGGTCACGGTGACGAGGACTCCAGCGGCACTTCAGAGGAGACGGCAACAGATGATCTAACCGACCAGAGTGGACACATCCATCCTGCAGAACCCCCCACGGCAGAGCTCGTCACAGTCACAGGTCCGGTCCTGAGCACCGATCCGGTCACTTGGTCGGCATCGACCGTATCTGTTACCCTGTCGCCGACTTCTGCGGACGCTGAAGCCACCTCCCCGGAGATTATCACCTTCGTACCCGAAAGCAACACTTCATCTGGGGCCGAACCTCTGGAGGACGTCCAGGACAGACTTGAACAGGAAGTATTAGGAGAAGGCCCAGAGGTATTCCTCAGCACAACCCAAAATATCACAGACAGCGATCCGCTGGGGGTGGAGCAAGATGGTGGAGAAGAATCGGGTGATTCATCAGGAGAGAGCCCAGAGGTGAAACCAGAACTGTTGTCAACAAATCCAAGTCTCTCAACGGACCACACTGATGGCGAGGATGCCACTGATGCACCATCAGATGTAGAGGATGCCACTGATGCACCATCAGATGTAGAGGATGCCACTGATACACCATCAGGTTTAGAGGATGCCACTGATACACCATCAGGTGTAGAGGATGCCACTGATACACCATCAGATCTAGAGGATGCCACTGATACACCATCAGATGTAGAGGATGCCACTGATACGCCATCAGATGTAGAGGATGCCACTGATACACCGTCAGATGTAGAGGATGCCACTGATACGCCATCAGATGTAGAGGATGCCACTGATACGCCGTCAGATGTAGAGGATGCCACTGATGCGCCATCAGATGTAGAGGATGCCACTGATACGCCATCAGATGTAAAGGATGCCACTGATACGCCATCAGATGTAGAGGATGCCACTGATACGCCATCAGATGTAAAGGATGCCACTGATACGCCATCAGATGTAGAGGATGCCACTGATACGCCATCAGATGTAAAGGATGCCACTGATACGCCATCAGATGTAGAGGATGCCACTGATACGCCATCAGATGTAGAGGATGCCACTGATACGCCATCAGATGTAGAGGATGCCACTGATACGCCATCAGGTGTAGAGGATGCCACTGATGCGCCATCAGATGTAGAGGATGCCACTGATGCGCCATCAGATGTAGAGGATGCCACTGATGCGCCATCAGATGTAGAGGATGCCACTGATACACCATCAGATGTAGAGGATGCCACTGATGCACCATCAGATGTAGAGGATGCCACTGATACACCATCAGATGTAGAGGATGCCACTGATGCACCTTCAGGTGTAAGAATCACTCTGATCCCTCATCTGGCCCTCACGCCGGACTGGGATCCAGAGCCTTCTTCCTCCACAGCGCAGGAGTCTCGGTCTGATCTGGAGTACAGCGCTGAGCCTCCTGTCGCTGAGGAATCCGATGACGCCTCTAAGGAGCAAGAGGTCGTGACTCAGATCTCCACGAGCCACGTATCCTCATACATCGGTTCGTATGATATCTTTTCAAAATAAACTTCCGTCTTCGCAGGAAGCAACTTAGTTAGGTTTAAATACAACCAATATGAACTTAAGATAATCACCTGCTACTGCTTTAAATGTCTAAAAGGCCCTAAAGTTGAGTTTGTTTGCATTTAGAAGGAATGCTGATGATAAACTGTGTCAACAGAACATGGATCGGAGGGAGGTGAGGGGGAGACCAGCACAGATTCAGTTCAAATGTGCACGTGGCGTCCGGATGAGGAGGCCAGCACCGGTCCCACTCTCACCGCCGGCAGCAGCGACGTGACCGCGTACCCGGAGCATCCTGCCATGGCTGCCTCCAGGCCGGCTGCCAGAGTCTCTGCTGCAAAACCAGGAGCCGTTTCAGGTACGAGTGCTTCTTTCTTTCATATGGACATTCAGTTTGAAGGGATGACAACAAAAAGTACTTACAGTCATTGTACTTCTCAGGATATCACAAACATTGTCTTACAAACTGTCTAACACACACACACGCACGTACATTTAATTTCATACACATGTTATATTTCATCCCTTTCTGCACCGTGTTATGTCTCATGTCTGCCTTTTCTTACATGCATATTTAATGAGCATCGTTGGAGCTTAAGATCTAAAATGTGTATTCCTGCTTCTCTCTTATTCTTGTGACATGAGAGAAGTTGAAACTTGATATTTAATAACTGAGCAGTGGGTTCCTGGTAGCTGATGCATCAGCTCCCTCTGCTGGTGACTGCATGTAAAACACTGTTATAGATAAATCAGGCAGGAGATGACAAAGATAGATGAACTTTATTGATCCGACACCTGGGGATTCAATTATTACAGCAGCTGCAGAACATATACATACTATATACTATGTACTATATTCTATATACTTTATACTATATACTATATACTATATACTATATACTTTATACTCTATACTTTATACTATATACTATATACTATATACTTTATACTATATACTATATACTTTATACTATATACTATATACTATATACTTTATACTATATACTTTATACTATATACTATATACTATATACTTTATACTATATACTTTATACTATATACTATATACTTTATACTTTATACTATATACTTTATACTATATACTATATACTTTATACTTTATACTATATACTATATACTTTATACTATATACTTTATACTATATACTATATACTATATACTTTATACTATATACTTTATACTATATACTTTATACTATATACTTTATACTATATACTATATACTTTATACTTTATACTATATACTTTATACTATATACTATATACTTTATACTTTATACTATATACTATATACTTTATACTATATACTTTATACTATATACTATATACTATATACTTTATACTATATACTTTATACTATATACTATATACTATATACTATATACTTTATACTTTATACTATATACTATATACTATATACTTTATACTATATACTATATACTATATACTTTATACTATATACTATATACTATATACTTTATACTATATACTTTATACTATATACTATATACTATATACTATATACTTTATACTTTATACTATATACTTTATACTATATACTATATACTATATACTTTATACTATATACTATATACTTTATACTATATACTATATACTATATACTTTATACTATATACTATATACTTTATACTATATACTATATACTATATACTATATACTATATACTTTATACTATATACTATATACTTTATACTCTATACTTTATACTATATACTATATACTATATACTTTATACTATATACTATATACTATATACTTTATACTATATACTTTATACTATATACTATATACTATATACTTTATACTGTATACTATATACTATATACTATATACTTTATACTTTATACTATATACTATATACTATATACTATATACTTTATACTATATACTTTATACTATATACTATATACTATATACTTTATACTATATACTATATACTATATACTTTATACTATATACTTTATACTACATACTATATACTATATACTTTATACTATATACTATATACTTTATACTATATACTATATACTTTATACTTTATACTATATACTTTATACTATATACTTTATACTATATACTATATACTATATACTTTATACTATATACTATATACTTTATACTTTATACTATATACTATATACTATATACTTTATACTATATACTTTATACATGAAAAGGTTTTGATGAAGTCTGATGAAGAAAGTGTTTGTTGGAAAATGATAGTTAATATGGAATATAGCCACACCATTAATTTAGTCTACGATCAATATTATTTGTACACAAGATAAGTGAAGATAGAACTTTATTAATCCTGAAGGGAAAGATTACAACAGAAGAAAAACAATAAAAATATAAACGTATATGAGCAATAGAAAAATAAATATTATGTGTAAATAAATATTACTGTCACCATAGCTAAATAGAACACAACAGCAATAATATTAAAGTAAATAAAGTCAAATATTCAACTAAAATAGAAAAAGTTCTGAAGAATACATTGAATGAAATAGATCCCATTAAATGTTAGTGTGTCTCCAGACGGTCTCTTCCAGAGCAACAAGAGAACGTGAGACATTAATGAAGCTCTCCTCCTCACAGCTGCATTCATGAAGCTCTCCTCCTCACAGCTGCATTCATGAAGCTCTCCTCCTCACAGCTGCATTGATGAAGCTCTCCTCCTCACAGCTGCATTCATGAAGCTCTCCTCCTCACAGCTGCATTGATGAAGCTCTCCTCCTCACAGCTGCATTAATGAAGCTCTCCTCCTCACAGCTGCATTGATGAAGCTCTCCTCCTCACAGCTGCATTAATGAAGCTCTCCTCCTCACAGCTGCATTGATGAAGCTCTTCTCCTCACAGCTGCATTAATGAAGCTCTCCTCCTCACAGCTGCATTAATGAAGCTCTTCTCCTCACAGCTGCATTAATGAAGCTCTCCTCCTCACAGCTGCATTAATGAAGCTCTTCTCCTCACAGCTGCATTAATGAAGCTCTCCTCCTCACAGCTGCATTAATGAAGCTCTTCTCCTCACAGCTGCATTAATGAAGCTCTTCTCCTCACAGCTGCATTGATGAAGCTCTCCTCCTCACAGCTGCATTTATGAAGCTCTCCTCCTCACAGCTGCATTGATGAAGCTCTCCTCCTCACAGCTGCATTAATGAAGCTCTCCTCCTCACAGCTGCATTGATGAAGCTCTTCTCCTCACAGCTGCATTAATGAAGCTCTCCTCCTCACAGCTGCATTAATGAAGCTCTTCTCCTCACAGCTGCATTAATGAAGCTCTCCTCCTCACAGCTGCATTAATGAAGCTCTTCTCCTCACAGCTGCATTAATGAAGCTCTCCTCCTCACAGCTGCATTAATGAAGCTCTCCTCCTCACAGCTGCATTAATGAAGCGCTCCTCCTCACAGCTGCATTGATGAAGCTCTCCTCCTCACAGCTGCATTAATGAAGCTCTCCTCCTCACAGCTGCAGACTCCTGCCTGGAGAACCCTTGTGTGAACGGAGGCACGTGTGTCGACGGTGGACCGGCGCGGTGCTTCTGCTTGAGCGGATACGGAGGAGACTTGTGCCAGACAGGTTGAGAGTCGGCTGTTAGATAGAAGCACATGATGTTCCAGAGAGACCTTCCTGCTGACTCTCCTCTCCCCCCCCCCCCCCCCAGACTTGGAGGTGTGCGAGTCCGGCTGGGACAGGTTTCAGGGCAGCTGTTATCATCACTTCGTGAAGAGGCAGAGCTGGGAGGCGGCGGAGCAGCACTGCCGCCTGTGTGGAGGACATCTGCTGTCTGTGATGACGCCCGAGGAGCAGGACTACGTCAACGGTAAGGACCCCGAGGACCACCGGCCACTCTGCTCATATCATGATAGAAATATATATTATAATGATAATAATAATAACTAAAAAAATCAGAGGAACACCGGCCACTCTGATCATATCATGATAAAAATATATATTATAATAATAATAATAATAATAACTAAAAAATCTGAGGAACACCGGCCACTCTGCTCATATCATGATAGAAATATATATTATAATGATAATAATAATAACTAAAAAATCAGAGGAACACCGGCCACTCTGATCATATCATGATAAAAATATATATTATAATAATAATAATAATAATAATAACTAAAAAATCAGAGGAACACCGGCCACTCTGATCATATCATGATAAAAATATATATTATAATAATAATAATAATAATAATAACTAAAAAATCAGAGGAACACCGGCCACTCTGCTCATATCATGATAGAAATATATATTATAATGATAATAATAATAACTAAAAAATCAGAGGAACACCGGCCACTCTGATCATATCATGATAAAAATATATATTATAATAATAATAATAATAATAATAACAAAAAAACCCGAGGAACACCGGCCACTCTGATCATATCATGATAAAAATATACATTATAATAATAATAATAATAATAACAATAACTCTAAAAAACCAGAGGAACACCGGCCACTCTGATCATATTATGATAAAAATATATATTATAATAATAATAACAATAACTCTAAAAACCAGAGGAACACCGGTCACTCTGATCATATAATGATAAAAATATATATTATAATAACAATAACAATAACTCTAAAAAACCAGAGGAACACCGGCCACTCTGATCATATAATGATAAAAATATATATTATAATAATAATAACAATAACTCTAAAAACCAGAGGAACACCGGTCACTCTGATCATATCATGATAAAAATATATATAATAATAATAATAACAATAACTCTAAAAACCAGAGGAACACCGGCCACTCTGATCATATCATGATAAAAATATACATTATAATAATAATAACAATAACTCCAAAAAACCAGAGGAACACCGGCCACTCTGATCATACAATGATAAAAATATATATTATAATAATCATAACAATAACTCTAAAAACCAGAGGAACACCGGCCACTCTGATCATACAATGATAAAAATATATATTATAATAATCATAACAATAACTCTAAAAACCAGAGGAACACCGGCCACTCTGATCACTGCTGGAGTCAGAAAGGATGATGATCATTAATATAATGATACAAAAATTAAATAATAATAATAATAATGGTAATACTGATGATGATAATAATTATCATTATAATGATAAAAACATGATCTGATAATAATAATAATAATAAAAACACCTTTTGAATCAATATGTGAAGAAAATTATTTTTATCTTGTCAAAGGTTCAAACCTTCCTCTGACGTTGATAAATATTAAATATGAAAAGGTGCAGATTAACAGAAACAGTGAACTGTTTTATTCCGTCAAATGTAAAATGATGGCAAAATGCTTCACAATAACATTTGAAAATAACCTTTAACAACATAATAAAAGCATAGAAGAGGATGTGAGAGGTGACGTTGGTTGTTTGAGGCGTCCTTTGGACAGTAACGGACGTGTTCCTTGCAGCAGATATCGATAGTGATCTTTTATTCTTCCACTTCAGACTCTTGAACAAACCTTTTCCTCTCAGAAGTGTCCAGACGAGACAAAACATCGACCTTTCATCTCTTCCCTTTATTCAACCCCGTTTTATTTTACCTATAAAGGTGTTGAAGTCGGTGTTTTGTCTGGAAACCTGCAGGCGGTGAGATAGTTATCCGACGTTATCTGACATTCCTCCAGTGGTTGCTTCTCACTGTCGGACCAGGAGGAGGGGCCAGTTCATACAAACACAACAATAATATTCTTCACATAACATTTACCTTTAAAAGGTCAACAAATCATCTTTCTTTGACATTCTCTATTTTCACATTACTTGACTTATTGCTAAATGCACAACGAGGCCTGTATATGACGGTTAAATCTGATATTTTACTGCAAATTATTAATTAATATAAATATATAAATATATATATATGTATATGTATATATATATATATATATATATATATATATATATATATATATATGTATGTGTGTGTTCACAAATGCATGAATAAGCATATCGCTTCCAACTACATTTGTTCTGAATGTTTATATGCATCTTATAGAGGTTGAATAGTGGGACTTATCTCTGCTATTTATTGCTTTTGTCTTTTTATTGTGAAGCACTTTGTATAAATAGTAATTGTACTTTCTTTCTAAGCTACTTTATCTGCCTTATAGTGTACGCAGCTATGATGCAGTGACCCTCTTTTATTTTTAGACAAATACAGAGAATATCAGTGGATTGGACTCAACGACAGAACCATCGAGGGAGACTTCCGCTGGTCGGACGGGAGCCCTCTGGTGAGTTCAACTGCTGAGAACATCAAACCATTTAAAGTCATCAGTCACAGAAGACGATGATTCCCTCGGATGGTTTAAGCCGTGTACGTCAGGCCATCGTGTCACTCTCTCCGCCAGCTCTACGAGAACTGGTACCGAGGTCAGCCGGACAGCTACTTCCTGTCGGGCGAGGACTGTGCGGTGATGGTGTGGCACGACGACGGCCACTGGAGCGACGTGCCGTGCAACTACCACCTGTCCTACACCTGCAAGAAGGGCGCCTGTGAGTTCCTTTAAAGGTCTTATTTTCTATCTTCTGAATCTCCCCTGGTGGTAACGATCTAAGAAGCAAAGTTCTCTCTTTGCTTTCTGTCTGACAGCGTCCTGTAGCGAGCCGCCCAAGGTTCCCAAAGCGAAGGTGTTTGGGAAGAAGCGGCTGCGTTACGAGACCAACACCAAGCTGCGGTACTTCTGTGAGGCGGGTTATGTTCAGAAGAGGAATCCTGTAATCAAGTGTCTGCCCGGCGGCCAATGGGAAGAGCCGCTGATCACCTGCATCCCCAGTAAGTGCATAGAAGTTCAGTGAAAGTTAGGGAACGAACTCAGAGTTAGGTTTAGGTGAGAACATGTTTAAAAGCTTGAGAGTAAAGGTTTTAGTTAAAGCGACTACAAGGAACTTTAATTTAGTGATGATTCTGGCGGTCCCTGAGCACCAGAGTCCCTTTAGAAAACCTCTCATTCTACTGGGTCTGTCCACAGTGGACGGGTCTCTGCTGGAGGATCTGGGTCTGTCCACGGTGGACGGGTCTCTGCTGGAGTATCTGGGTCTGTCCACGGTGGACCGGTCTCTGCTGGAGGATCTGGGTCTGTCCACGGTGGACCGGTCTCTGCTGGAGTCTGAGCTGAAGGAGGTTCTGGTGAACCTGCATGAGTTCATCTGGTTTCACCAGAATCCGACCCGGTGGCTCCGATGACGAGCATCAAGAACAACTCTATAGAAACAGACCATCTTCTCTCTGATGGTCTCTGTACTGATAGAGGACCAGGACTACACTGAGACTGGTTCACAACCTTGAAACTTAAAAACATCAACAGAACTTCTTTCTTTCAGAAGTAACTCTTTGGTAATGGACCCTGGTGGTCAGACATCATCTGAAAGCACCTTCACTAATTCTTCTCATCTCCTTTTGTTCCCATTATTTTAAAGGGAAATGCCTCCGATTTTACACACAAGTCAGTTTACAGAGAGTATTCCTGCATATATGAACAATATTACAGTTTGCGGCTCCACAGGGAGCTGCACAGAGTCTGATGAATGTCCTCGAGTGATGTCACTCGAGTCAGCGTCGGTCGGCTCTCAAGAAGTTTGAAAATGAGAAAATAATCCGGAGGTGTGGAGTTCAAAGGAAGCGATCATCTCTGCTTGTGACGAGGGGCTCGAGACTACACTGTCCGCTGCCATCAAAACATCGACAAGCATTTGGTGGTTGAGTTGCATTGTGGGTAATGTAGGCCCCACATTTGGAATAGAAGGAAAAAGGAGGATATCTCTGATAATCCTTTACTTCTCCGCTTGTCTCCCGCCTGCAGCCCGTTGGATGGACGGAGACTCGGTCGCCTCACTTCCTCACCAGCAGGAGGAGGTCACGGAGAAAGCTGCGCCGCTCTTCTGGGACATTGCGTGGAATGTCTGAAGCCAACCTGCCTTTTAGAGAAGAATAATTATAATAATATTTCACCTGGTCTTTGCCCTCTGTTTCCCATCCGTAGAAATCTAATCTTTAATATTTACGTCACTTCAAGGCCACAGTTGTTACCGTCGTGGAAAATCTGGAAAACTCTGTAATCAAAGTTTTTATTTTTTTATTTTTTGCTTCGTGAAGAGATCAGAGTTCAGAGTGTTCAGAACGCTTTGATTCCACATCCAGCTCTCTTACCTCCTCTCTCATCTTTACACTTTCACACAGAAGGACTCTGACACTTTCACACATTATCTATCTCGTGTACTACTGTCAGGATGTAGTGACAGGTTGAGCAAATATGACAAGAAAAATTGTTTTTTATTAAAATTGCACACTTTTGACATAAAGGTCCAGCATCCTATCTCCACCTGGTAATAAGATGAGATCTGTTTCTGGATACCTTATCTAGTTTATGACTTCTGATCACCTGCCTTTGGTTTTATACCCGTATCTGAATTTTGTCCTCATTTAAATGAATTCATAGCAAGACACTACGAGCAAAACATTGTTCTTCAGACTTGTGATTTTGGTCTGTTTTGCTTCCATAACTTTCAGACGAGTGGAACGTAAACATCCAAAATACACATTCAGGTGTTTATTCTACTACTCTGTCTGTTAACGTCTGTAGATTTCTTACCTTTACCATTACATAATGCCTCATTAGCATGTTTGAACACACAACTTCAGAGAACTTCAGAAAAATAGTCTTAATGTCAGCCGGGCAGGTGTCATGGTGATATTAGTTATTTATTTTACCTTATTCACCTGTAGTGTCAGACTCAATCTTGAATTAACGTACTTTTCTTCATTTGCATAATGAACTCACACACATCATATGTGAACACCAGGTGGAAGTGGAGATGAGCACCAGGTGGAAGTGGAGATGAGCACCAGGTGGAAGTGGAGATGAGCACCAGGTGGAAGTGGAGATGAGCACCAGGTGGAAGTGGAGATGAGCAGCTGGAGGTGGAGGTGTGTCGAGCTCACACACTTAATTAGTCACGTGAGGAGATCGCACCTAAAGTCAATCAGTAGACTCAACCGAGACGTCTCAGTGGCCGTGAGTGAACTCTTCTCTCGGTGTTTCATGTCGACTAAAAGGTCATTTAATACATCTTTGCTTCTTTAAAGTGCAGCTTTAATGTGAGCAGATAAATGAATGAATATGTGCTGAAAATGCAGCGATTGTTTTATTCTTGGAGAGAATATATAAGACGGCAATATCCTAACGAGAGAGTTACATTTTAAATGTAGATCTTCTGGGATAAACGAGGATGTTTTTTGTTATTTCTATGCAACAATATCTCATCTACCGTTTCTAGTTTTTAGTACTGTAATAGACACTGTGGCAGTGATGAATTTGATGATTGATCTAATGAACGCACACTAAATGTACAAGTAGAGGTTATACAAATACATCCAAATAAAACATGTTCTTTTTATTAAAGTAGAATTTTTGATGTTGTTACGTGTCTGTTGATTTAACTACAATTAACACATAAAAAATGCTTGTATGAATCTATTTGTAATATTTATCATGACCACATGATTACCAGCACAATGTCTGATCAGATTAACTCTACTTGACTTTGCAATGTTATCACTTTATGGCAGATTTAGGCAGTTTGAATTGATCATCCACGACTTTTTAAACTCAAAATTGAGTTCTTGTTCTGACGAATGAGGAAGAGCAGCTGACGAAACGTATAAAAAGCCAGAAAGCCAACTTCAGACGGGTCAAACAAACACTTTTAGCCAGGAGACCGGTGTTCGAGTCCCATGAAAAAAAAGTTTGTGATGTTGTTTATGCATGTTTTACATGCTTAATTTATGTAGTTTATGTACTTATTTTACGTACTTCATTTAGTTTATGTACTTATTTTACGTAGTTTACGTACTTATTTTAAGTAGTTTATGTAGCTACTTATTTTTGGTATTTTATGTACTTGTTTAGGTAATTTAAGTACTTATTTTTCATACTTATTTTAAGTAGTTACGTAGTTATTTTAGCTACTATTTTAGGTAGTTTATGGACTCATGACATACTTATTTTAGGTCATTTACTTACCTATTTTACATTTTTTTACATAGAGGTTTTGAAGCCTCGAGTTCGACAATTTTGCCATCGCCATCTTGGATTACGGCCGCCAATGAACGGAAGTGACCACATCTGGACTTTAGGAGGAGACGTAGAGACGCCGTATACGTCTCTGTTAGAGACCTGTCAATCACAGTAGCCCCGCCCTCAAGCATCCCTGCTTTATGGTCTGTGTGACTCTAAATGGACCATCATGTACTAAATGAACATCATGCTGTATTGAAGAAGACTTGAAACTAGAGATTGAGACATAAACTCATGTTTACAATGTTTACTGAGGGAATAAATCAAGAGAGAAGTAGAGTCATTTTCTATAGACTTCTATACATCCAGAGGAGTCGCCCCCTGGTGGACATTAGAGAGAATGCAGGTTTTAGGACACGGAACCGGAGGTTGCCACCTGGTATCAGCATCCTAACTACTTCACTTCTACCATGACAACTTCTTCTGTCTCTCTAGTGCGTTTGGGTCGTCCCACGTCACTGCGTGTCTTCGTCCCTGCAGTATTGAGAGACATCTCGAAGCTTTTGAAAAGGTACAAGCGAAAAAATACAAATCAGACTTAAGGAGGATCTTTAAATAATGCACAATCATTTACTGGCAAATCAATTTGCTGACTTATGAATCCATCTTTATTTGAATAAAATAAATTACATGCAATTAATTTACAGATAAACCAGCACATCCTCAAAGTGAAGTTATTTACAGAGTTTTAGCGTCTTTGAACGAGTTGGCAGGAAGTAGTTGGGTCTCGTGTTGAATGGACACGCTGGCAGGTGATCGACCCAGAATTAACCAAACGTCTCCAACTGAACTGTAGTTAGTCGATGCAGAAATGTCAACACGTTATTAGTGCAAGAGTGATGATTGTGTAACATATTTTATGCCATTTACTTTCATTCTGCCAGTTCTACTATTAGTCAAAGTGGTTTGTGGCTTCCAAAATAAAAGACAGTTTCCTGTTTCTACCAGCCAATGAGTTCTTAAATGTTTATTTTGACAACCAAATTTTACTACAAGCGCCCTGGAAAAAATGTAAACGTATCTTTGTACCTCAGTTCAAGGTAGATTTGTCTTCATCTGAAATGGACTCACGGATGTAAGAAGTGTATTTCTGCTTTATTTTCGGGCTACTTGTAGCAATAGGCGCCGTACAGATGCATCGTCTTGTTGGGGAATCCAAATGAGCGCACCCCTGCTTCGGGGATGCCCCCGCAGTGCTCCCTAGGGCTGCTGATAGGAAACCGTACGCTACCGTCGCTCAGCCAGCCGCCGTCGCACTGGTCGTAGTTTTGGAAATGCCAGGCGGAGTAAAGATGGCCGACCAACGCCAACTCGCCGCCCTGACGTTGACAGGCGTGTCCTGCCTGTTCGAAGGAGAAAGACCCTGATGTGTAGAAGACGGAGCCTGTGAGAGGACGAGACACATCCACAGAAGTTCAGTCCACTGGCTGGTTACGATTTAAATGCGAACATGGTTTTGTTTAAAATGGGACAAGTGCTTTATTTTTTAACTAATTTGTCACATTTTTGTGATTGCAGTGGAAGTCTTCATGTATTTTCCCTCTAATTCACATTTTCATCATGTCGCCCTCCTTTCAGCCACTTCCCCAGACCCCTTCGATCCTCTACCTGTCCACCAAACCCTGTCCTGCCTGGCCCTCCGTCCTGGTTGCACCAATTGAAAGCATTAACAATAACTCTATAGAAATAGACCATCTTCTCTCTGATGGTCTGGTTTACTGATGTAGGTCATATAGAGGATCAGGACTAAACTGAGACTGGTTCACAACCAGGTAAAAGTTCCTTACAGTAACTTTAAGATAACAGTTTTACAGTTGTTATTTCTACTATGAATGTTTGATGGAAACATTGCTGGGGAGTGTTAGCATCTCCCTGAGCCTGCTACCACTCTGAGCTGGCCCCTAATAAGCAGAAGAAGATGGATGGATGCATTCTTTTGCATTATTGCATTATTACTGTCATTTTTCCGATTCAGATTCTGCTTCCAGCTTCCAGTCAGGAAAATGGGACCGCTCCGAGCTTACCGGACGTCTGGGAGGTGAAGCAGAAAGCGTCGAACCGATCGTGGTTCTTATCTTTTGGCCCGTAACTGCGAATGCCAGGGAGCAGTTCTCCTCCACAGGCAGGCCGAGGATTAACAATGGGGTAATGAACGGTCCCATCGTGGAGCCAGCCGGCGTTACACCAGTCCAGACCCTGCGTCCACGCTGCAACGAGGAGACATGCTGGTTTTCAGAGAACTGATATACCGGCATTAGAACACATTGTTGGTTGCACAGTACCTCTGTACAGCTGGTTGTATGAGGCCAAAGTGCCATCTTGCTGAGCACAAACCTCCTTCGCCTCATGGAAAGTGAATCTGTAGCGGCCACCTTTACTCTGATATGGGAACACCACACCTGATGGAAGAGTTTATGTTTTTACACTTGTACTGCATCCTGTGTATTTCAAATACATACATTCAACCGCTAAGTTTTAACATTTTGAGAAGACACTGGGCTCCTTTTTACTTCAATTCACCACAGAAAAATGGTGAATTGATAGAAAATACAAAATAGCGAGCTAATTCGTGCGTTCAAGTTTTACTTTCATAGTTTTTTTTTTAATTCGTAAATGACAGCGTTGGCTAACGTCATTAGCTGTGCATTTGTTTGCTAGGTGATATTTGTGTTTGTCAGCTGAATAGTCTGGCATTCTGTGAATCATTTTGGTTTTGCTTTCAATAAAACTTGACGGTAGCAGCACTATCGCAGTCAGTTACAAATACAACCTAGCAAACAAGCACATAATGCTTGCTAACGTTTGTGCTTTGCGTTAGCTAATGCTAAATAATGTTTTTTTCTTCGCGTTAGCCAAGCTGTCATATTGCTAATGTATCAAACTAATAGGACTTACAGGTTTGACCCATTCTCCTCCCCGAGCACTCATCATTCGGGGTTTTTGCAGTCTTTATTTTTCCTGGTCCATGACTACGTGGGAAATAGTCACGAAATGCATCTATTGGTTTCGTGTACTGCGCAAGAATTCCCTTTCTTTTTTGTCCCTTGAAACAACTTTTTTTTTTCAAGCTGACATTACAATAAAAACAAAAGTTAGGTTAAGGATAAACATCGTGATTGGCCTTTAAATAACTACGCACAGTTATGTTTAGGCAACTAAACCACCAACAGTTAGGTTCAGGCAACTAAACCACCAACAGTTAGGTTCAGGCAACTAAACCACCAACAGTTAGGTTCAGGCAACTAAACCACCAACAGTTAGGTTCAGGTAACTAAACCACCAACAGTTAGGTTCAGGCAACTAAACCACCAACAGTTAGGTTTAGGAAACTAAACCACAACCACAAAACCTCAGTGCGGTGTCGACCGCCGGTCTTCTGGTTGAATGTCCTGTTTGCTCTGACTGTTGCTTTGTCACATGGATGCATCTAATCGGTGTCTCCACCACCAATAAGGCTCCTAATTGACTTTCCATTGGCATCATTTTAATCCGAAGCAACACTGAAAACAACTAACAATTCGTGTCCATGTACACAAAATCAATACATTGCATTTTGTGTCTAATTGATGAACTGCCATGATACTGGGCAGGAATATTGTGAATTACCTTCAATCCTCAACGTAATGACAACACTCTCATCCTCGATGCCATTGACGAGCTCGCAGCGGTACATGCCGCCATCTTCCAGCTCGAGACCACGGAGCCGCAGGGAGGCGTCCATGGTGTGAGCCTTCGGGAGGGAAGCCCGCGGGCCAAGATGGCCGTATGGCTTGAAGGCGTGCGCATTTGATATCATGATAATGTTCTCCTGACCCACGTGTTCCGGCTCCAGCTTTGTCCATTTCACTTTGTAATGGCTCGGTCTGATTCTCAGGATGCACGGCAGGGTGGCGTTTTCTCCCCTTCGGGCGACGACATCGGCGTGCATGAGCGGCTCAAGGAGGTACTTCAGCTTCCTGGGCCCTGCATGTGAAACAGGATCCAGGAGGTGTCAATAGAGTGCTGCAGGAATGAGTCCGACAACCCAGAAATGAGTCAGCACTTTTTGCACTTCCGGCTCCCTCGTCTTGAATTCAGTGTGTTTGTGATGAACACTAGTGCATGGATCCATACATGCATGAATTAAGAGCCTTGTACACAAAGAATATGGACATATTGTGACAACTTTAAATGGACTTTTATTAGTATACCGCTTTGCTGTTCTTTCGAATCTTCCGACCACTCAAAGCACTTTTACACTACATTTACCCATTCATACACTGATGGCTGCAGGGCCCATATTCACCTGCCCATCAGGACGACTCGTTCTCACCCATTCATACACCGGAGACACAGCCTTCGAGAGCAATGTGTCACCGACATGGACTGGACCGGGATCGAACTGACAATCTTCTGATTCATACTGAAGTCTCCCTGTCAGTACAGATCTAGCCACTCCCTTCATGCCCTGCAGTAAAACCTTCCCCCTCAGCTCCGCCCACTCACTCACCTGCTCCCCATCTCCCTGATTAGTCTCTCAGTATATATACCTGCCCATCCCCTGTGTGTCCACATTGTCTCGTGTGGATCTTTTCAGTGTTGTCCTGCTTGCCTGTGACTTGAGCGTTTGGGTTTAAGCTCATCTGTTTCCTAAGCTGTAACACATCTGCCCGGCTCACACCAGTACTAGTTGGCGTGCAGCCTTTCAAACCCTGTTTTCTCCTCCACACACCTGGCCAATCACGGCGTTAAGTGGGTGTGCTTGTCATATTGTCAGTTTCAGAAACAAACAAAATTCTTGAGGTTACCAAAACCTCATTCGTCATCTTTTCTGTACCTTGTCTGTTGGAGGTATAGATAGCTGAAGTCCAGGCGAAGCAGCTTGATGTTAATAGAAGAATCACAGCAAAGTTCATCATGAAGGGAGTCTCTCGTTCCGCTCCTGCAGTTCATAAGAGAAAAGCTTCAGATTCAGTCTTATTCGGTGCATTCAAACCAATCACACCATGTCTTTGTTCTCACATTCCACCTGAGAAATTGTAGTAAATTACATCAAACAATTGTAGCTGCTTAGGATCGCAAAGTCCATGTCAGCGTACAAACTTGTGTTTTTAGCTTTGCTCTAATATCAACAATCAGGAAAATGAATAGTTCAGAACCTGTGAAGTTGTGAAGATGCAGATGTCCGATCATCCTCCTGCGTTGTCCCACATGATGAAGATGTTTTCAAAGGGTCTTGAGTTCCTGGTTAATTCATAACTTCTGGGATTAGAATCAAGTGTTCATCTCTGTTGGCTCTTGAGTCCGAAGCCCTGAATGTTCAGCCGTCATACCCGGTTCATCTCTCTGTCACTCTCTCACCCCTCCCTCTCTCGCCTCGCTCTGGTCTTATGGTCCAGTCTGTTGTCATCAACGAGTGAACAGGATTGTTGTCCTCTCTGCTCCAGATGTTGACGACCATATAAAGGTCTGACAGACTGTCTTTGTCTCCGATTTCTTCTTTGTTTTGTTCATTCAAAGCAGAACAACATGAAAAAAAGATCTGAAGGAATTCAAGTTTGAGTAGTTTCACACTCGTTCAAGTTTCCACAACTGATATTGAACTGATATAACTGATATATTGAAATGTGAAACGGGCATCTTGTTTTGTAAAATCTGCACGACCTATGGCTTTAAAATTCTAAGCTTGTTGGACTTTTGGACGTACTCAAAGATCGAGAGGAAGACCCAATCCTGCATCTTTAAGAACCTGATCTGAATCCAACTGGTACCCTAAATTTGTGACCCAAAACCCAACCTCAGACCCGAAGCTTTATATTTTTCTTTATTTCCTTCATTACTGACTATTAGCAAGCTCGGCTAAAGCAACCAATTGGCTGATAATAATTGGCTGTTAAAAAAATGACATTGAAGGAACAAACACCAAAGTGATGCATTATTATGAATCTTACCGCTTTTTTTTTGACAGACCCGTCGTGCATAGCATTCAAGCGCTAGGGTTGGCTAGGGTCGCCGAGGTACCCTGACCTGATTTGTTCAGGTCCTAAGCTCTGACCGATGGATTTTTGTGACCATAACTTACTCGAGGTTGATGCCATACTCAAGCAATCGTCTCCGCCTCAACCATCTACACAGGGCGGGTCTTGCCACGAAATGCAGTGGGATTGATAATTCTGCAAAAACTGACGGGTCCATTTAATTTAGAGTTATGTCATTGTCTCTCTGATAGCAAGCATGCTAACTAGCTAGCGTGCAAGCAAGCTATGTTGCTACCAGGAGACAACCTCTGAAAACCTGCATTCTCTCTAGTGGCCACCAGGGGGCGACTCCTCTGGTTGTATAGAAGTCTATAGAAAATGACTCTACTTCTCTCTTGATTTATTCCCTCAGTAAACATTGTAAACATGAGTTTATGTCTCAATCTCTAGTTTCAAGTCTTCTTCAATACAGCATGATGTTCATTTAGTACATGATGGTCCATTTAGAGTCAAACAGACCATAAAGCAGTCCAAATATGTCACTTCATTTCTTGTTTTTGTTTACGTTTGGCAGCGAGCACCAAGCGCTTGGAGGTCGGAAGTTGGAAATTTGAACTGGGAAATTCCCACTGCCAACTTTGACTGAAACGCAGCATTAGCTTGCTCATTAACTGTGTTGGTGCCACCATTTCTTCAAAACTGGGGAGGTTAGACAATGATTTAGTTTGAACCCTGAAGAAACAGTTCAGATCACCTCAAAACATTTTTGTTACTCGTCCTAAACCTTCAGAATAAGAATCAGAAACAGTTTATTGCCAAGTGCGTTTGCACACACATGAATGTGGCTTGTAGATTGGTGCATGACAATAAACACAGTGCAACAGACATAATTTAAAAATAGAAAATCTTAAAATTTGCAGGAAAATACACCCACTCGGTATTTCGCAACGGTTTAACACAAATCATTAATTTCGTAACAGAATCTAACTTTTCATTTCCTGTAGCAAGAGGGATGAATATGGAATATATGTAAATATCCTAACTAATAACAATGTGAAATGCACATGCTGGCTCCTTGATGGGCTGTCAAACAGCATATTGCAGCACGCAGCGTGTTCGGTGATGAGCCGTCACTGAGCCCGGCGGACAACAAACCTGCCTGTGTTTTCGAACCTTTCCCAGAAGGCTGTTGCCAACGAGGACTATAGTGTGCATTCAGCCATCTTTGTTGTTGCCCACAGAGCTCTGGGGGCAGTGGGAGAGGAAGCTGGGTCGGCTCTAGTTTCCTCTGCCGCCGTGGCTCCCCCCCACTGGGACACAAGGGCCGCTTTGTGAGGGTCACGGTCTCCACGCAGTGACAGCAGGCGGCGGTCACACAAACACCGTCCAATGCTGAAAAAAGATTAAATAATGGGATTCTTCTGTTTTTTCCACTTGTGTTGCCGATCCATTGTGTCCCGTCATCAATGGGACTCTGTCTTGCCCTCCAATTAGTATTCACCCAAACACCTCTAGGTGAAAATGGCCAACTGCCTCTGCAGCACTACTACCGTCCGTCCGTCTGCAAATACTTTTGGACGGCTGGAAGGACCGCAAATGCACTGCAACAAATCACATGCAAATAGAGAAAGTCCAGCATAAGAAGAACATTTCTTTAATACTTTGACATCAAATGGGTCTCATTAAGAAAATCACCTGTAAATTAAGAAATATATTCACCAATTTCACCCATAAGTCAAAATGACATGCACTGCAAGCACTGAAATCCTGCAAGTAGTAAAGAATTGAGGCGTAATTCATTTTCAGAACAGGGTTGAGTTTTCTGAACTTTAGCACCGCAAATAAAGTCATCAATCAATCACGTTGCCTGTAGTGGAGATAATCAAAACATACACTGTAGTGTACATTACATTATTATTATTATGACATCACTGTACAGCATTACACAGCTACCTCAGACAGACTGACCCAAGTTGTGGGTGCCGCCCCTATTACCAAAATAAGAAACATACTTTCAGTATTGTGATTAATTTAAGCCTTTATCCCCGTCTCCTCTCTCTACAGCTGCTCACACAGTGGTGCGTGAGCAGCACTCACATCGCCCTCTGCTGCATGCAGACTGTATGAGCACCGTGACGCTCGTCTTCTAACGGCTCCTTCCTTTGAACCGTGTCCAGTTTAACGCGACTGTGGTTTCACATTGCATCCTGACTCTGATCTTTACGAGTGAGGTCAGAGGTCAAACATGAGGACAACGCCACGTCTCCGTGCAAGGAAGACAAGCATGCAACGCAGATTTTACAATGCGTTGTGTTTATTGTGTTATTTTACAATAAACTGAAGTTAGTTTGAGTGCTAACGTGAGAGATTTGAAAGATGGAGTCATTTCTGAGCTTCTTCCTTCATTGATTTCATCTCCTTCCTGCTTCCTGTCTCCTCTGCAGCTCTTGAAGACTCTCAGTGACGAGGTCAGCCGGCAGGTGAACTCTCTCGGCCCTGCAGCGATCCCCGACACGTCGTCTTTATTTGATTGATGGATTCGTGCTTAGTTTTAGATTACACTCCTGAAGCTGCGAGTTATTTGTTCATGATGATTCTTGTTCATCCTGTTTCGGTTTTTAATTAACCCGACAGAAACCTCTTGGAAGCACAAGCTGCTCTTCCTTTCAGCAGATCTACGCTGCCATACAGAGCCATTTGTCTCTTTGTGATGTGCTGAATGACTGACGGTCCCCTCCCGTCCACGTGAGACAGATGAGCGAGGCTGATACGGGAGCAGGTCGGGCCGGCCTGCAGCCCTGATGTCGTATCGGCTTGCGTGGTGCGCCACAGCGTGACTCTGCTGCCAAAAAGGCGTGACGAACGGGCGGGGTCACGAAGGCCTCGTGGGTGTAAAGTATGTACTTTCTGACAACATGTCTACAACTGTGAAAGGTTCCCCGTTTCACCCCATGTGCAGACACGCTACCCCCGGAACATTTGAAACATTCCTACAGATGCCCCTGCTCCTGAAGCCCTCGCTGAGAGCGACGGTTCTTAAACGTAGTGACAGCTTTGCCCTCCACACAGTTTATAAACCTAAAGGTTCCTGACAGCTGTCTGACCGAGGGGTCACCTGTATCCCCCACCCTGCTATTCATGCAGGTGAATGCGGGTCCCTCTTTGTTGTCTGTGCATACCTCATAGTGTTCGGTTAGGGAGTCTAAATGGAACTGGATTTCACCTTTGACCCTTCGTTGTGCAGCAAACAATGTTTTGCATTCCTTTCCTCAGACACACGTATGAGATGATGTTGTGTGATTGCAATGAAAGTGGTCCCAGGGTGCGAGTACGAGTCTTTGTGTTTCCAGGAAATGCAAACAGCATTTCCAGAAAACCCGTTCACTATTCTTCACTATTCTTCCCCCAGCTGCATGCAGGAGTCCTGTCACGCTACGAACGCTGGGCAAGTCAACCACGTGGCGCTTTCTCGATCTTCTTGGATTGCACCTAATTTGTTCGGCAAACGCCAAATTAATAAATGTGAATGTGGCCCCATGATGAATTCTGTGCAAAATGAGAAAGTAGCACTTTGTTGAGTGGAAAAAGCGTTGCCAGATAACTCTCTCCAGGCAGCATTGTTATGTGTCCTCCTCCTTACAACAGGGAAAAAACATTTAACATTATATAACAACTTTATATAACAAACAAATGTTGGCATTGTACTTTTCTGCAAACCACAAGATACGTTGGAATCAACGATTCTGAGACAAAAATAGAATATTCAATGTTTAAATAGTAACGTAACAATGTAATTACCGTAAATAAAGAACGGTTACCCACAGCTGACCTTATGTAACATCCTCACGTGACTCTCTCCGTCATCGTGATTGTGACATGTGACTCTCTCTGCCAACAGGCATGCAGGCTCTTCACTGATTGGCTCAGATACTCTGCCAGTTCATCAATGCTTCGTTTAAAGTTATTTTTCAGTCTAAAATGCTGACCTAGTGTTGGTGAAAAACCACAATCATTCATGTAAATTAATTCATTGAAGTCTTTTTGACAAAAACATCTCTACACAAACAAACACAAACAAACGTCGAGACAAGAACAGGAGAGCGAACATTTGACCTTTTGTCCCTTTGAGCGGTTTACTGATGAACCTGCAGCTCTTCTACCATCACTTACCAGTTGAGCTGTTTTTGTAACATGTTGACGCCCCGTGTGATCATCACACAGGTAGATATAGAAGATATAGATCAGAGAGCAGAGACAGGAGAGACATGCATCTACATTCCTGTCTCCCTGCGTTCGGCTGGAGCTCCTACGGGTGGTGTTCTCTGCAGCTAACGGCACAAAACCGCAAAACAATACTGAAACCGTGTGTGTGTGTGTGTGTGTGTGTGTGTGTGTGTGTGTGTGTGTGTGTGTGTGTGTGTGTGTGTGTAGTATCTACAATCCTCCTCAATTAACTAGGATACTTATTACATCCTCCTGGAGGAACAAAATATGACAAATTCTGTACATATTAATGCAGAAAAACTGAAGAATGTTATTCATCCCATAAACGTTACCAGAGGAATATCACCTATTTGTAATAGTCTAATAATTGTGTAAAACATAATGAAATAGTGAAAGACAGATGTGTGTAAATGTGCTGAAAAATGGCGAACTGAAGCAGGTTTGTGCGGCAGAGTATTGCTGCCACCATGACACAAATACAGAAAAAAAACTCTTTTTGGTTTTAATGAGAAACTTAATTTTCAGATATTTGTTACGTACTTACACTTCTGTATTAAATGAGATACTTTTGCACACAAACACAATCTGAAATGCCTCTGAACGCCCCCACGGTGCAGTATAATGGCTCTACTGTGCATTAGTTCAGTGTGAAATACCTGTCCAGCTACTACTGTATGTTATCTCTGTGTTATGTAACAGGCAGGTGTGGACCTGCGTTTATCTCCTTTCATCTGGTTCCAGGCCTCTTGCAGCCTCCATGCTGTTACTACTGAGGCCCTCCCGCCTCCGATTGGAAGATTGTGTTATCGGCCCAGGAGCCAGCCTGCTGCGCTGATGGAGCGACAAGAGGCCTCCACTGCCACAGCGACGAGAGAGACTTCTATACGTGGCACGCACTTCTGCAGTCCCCGGTGAGGGTCAGGTGACACAACCGACTGAACAGTTATGTTCTCCATGAGAGTTTTATTGTTTGAGTGACAACTTCACCAACTGTTCTGTTGACTTAAAGTCATGGAAGACAATTCAGGTTTTTCTCTTAAGTAAATACTCTAAGCCCTTTGATGTTCGCTTCAGGAGGTGGAGCTACATCAAACTGCCTTGCAGCCGTTTCTCGACAGTGTGATGCAAAACATGTGGTGTGGCAAGAAAAAACATCTGCATAGAAGCTGTGTTTCGGTCTTGAAGTGCCTATGAATGTTGAATTAACTATATTGTATTACATCACTGGATCATCACAGTCACTACACTTGTCCCTGTTCCCTAACTATTTCCATACAGCTGTGGCATCGGCCGTTGTGTCAGTGATGCCGTCAGTTGGCTGCTTCACCCGCTGAATAAATAAACAGTGGAAGTTGTTGGACGCGGACAATTTAATTTGAATTGAAGGCAGTTTTGTTTCGATTTTTGACAGATAAGTGGATTTATTTCAGCTTTGGTTTAACTTTGCCCGTTGTGTGCAACACTGTGTTATCTTATTAGTCGGATGTTTACACTCGTGCATCCTTTCATTTTACATACTTTCTGCTTTTGTTGAAAGTATGTAAAATATCACATCGGACACAAAATCTGAATGATTTCTCTCCAGCTTTAACAAAGAAATAAAGTTCCACGTTTTGCAAAATACAAAGAGCAGAATTATTAAAAATCACTTTCTTGGTGAAATAGATTTGAATCTACAAAAAGTGAACTGACCGACCACTAACACGAGACAGGAGTGACAGTGTTGCAGCACTTACGGTGCAATTTAAAGCATTAGAGGAATTGTTGAGTTCTATCTACCATCTGACGTGAATATCTCAATGACAGCGACGCTTTGTGTTTTTACGAGCGCGACACTCCTCGTGTCTGGAATGACAGCAACTCTTGGCAAGAGTCATGTGGTCCTTTCTCAACATTTCTTATGAAGCTGCAGGAGCAAAAGGAGCAAAAGGAGCAAAAGGAGCCAGCATATGTGTCTCCGTGTGGTTTCCCATCTCAATGTTTTTATCTTTCTGTATTCGGTTCGGGTATAATTTCTCTACACTCACTATCGCCGCACTGATACGCGATGGACTGAGAGGTCAGAGGTCATTGTCTTGACGGGTTGCCCCTCAGCGTTTTCCCTGCGAGAGCGCACACGCACACGACCTGAGGTGTGGTTTGAGCAGCTGAGTGGCTCAGCGTGTGAACCTCCGGTCGGCTCGTTGACTTCAGGTGAAACCTGTAACCGTTGAGATGAAGTGATGAGGAACGAGAGACGCTCGGGGGACAGGACCAGATGAGACTTGTCGGTTCTCTCTGGCTTTATGTTCATGTTCCTGTAAGTTATCGATTGTTCCACAATCGAACGGGTTTTCCTCCGGAGACACGACTGCAGCTGCATGATTCAGTCTCTGCACAGTGTGGGAAGTGCAGACACACTTCTGCTCCAAGCCAAGAGCACAGCTGTGTAATCTGTGACTTCATTATTTCAAACGAAGATGAGGTCGTAATACTTTAATTTATTACATCATAATTACGACATAATTAATGTACAATAAAGTTGATTTGGAACAAATGAACGTTATTAAAATAATATTGAAATGTTTCTGATTTAGGAGCACCAAGAGGACAGGCGACACAACTTACACCCTCAGATGAACTCAGGTTCATTCAGGACATGAAGATTCATCCCTTAATAATAACATGTGCGCTCAGAGTTTCTCAGGTATCATAATGAGGCCGGTTGAGTCGATAGCTGGACACAAAGGCTACAGCTGGAAGTCCGACTGACTTGTTGACAGGTGGCCGGTCAGACGGGATGCTGAGCAGACTTTCTGTCACCGCAGAGTTTATTTCTTCTCTCTGACGCCTCAAGTATTGAAGGTTTAAATTCCCCAAAATCATAACAACATTGCTACCAGGTGCGTCGCCTTTCTGAAGAAAAAAGGCTCCGTCCCCGCTGATGGAGGACGGCGATACGTTTGTGAACGACATCTGTTATGAAACTCTGGAAGAAGAGGAGTGAAGCATAACCCCATCCTCCTTCCATGGCTAATCACAGCCGTCTCTGTAGTCCCGTGTCTTCACAACCGTTAGGCCACGCCCGCTTCCTTTCTCTGTTGTGACCGGAGAAGGAAAAGTAAATGCTCTGAACTGTGGTGGTTTCCGATGATGAATTAATCAATGTTTAACTTTGTAGGTTACACAAGAGTTACTACGAGGAACTTTCATTCGGTGTTGGTTTTGGCGGCTCCTTTGGACAAAAGTATCTTTACAAAGCCTCCAACGTTACTGCAGCAGGGTCGACACGCTCACCGTCTGACTCTGATGTGAATCGCGCGGGAAAACTAGGCGAGACCTCGAATCTCTACAAGAGTGGAAGCCGACATGCTAACATGGGCGCAGTAATATAACAAGCAAGAGGTTCTGCAGCCCACATCTTCAGTCTAAAGATGGCGGCAGGACTTTGACTCTGTGGTGTTTCTTTTTGTACTAAAGTAAAACAATTTATCTATCGTCATAACATTTAAAATTGGTCCTTGCGATCTTTCAATAAAGATTTTCCCGACAAAAACTGCAGACAAAATTATTGTTCCCAGATTGTTATGATATCCGTGCGTGTTAGCGAACCAGCAGTTTCTGTGTCGTCTCAGACACGTCAATGCTTTTGCATTTACTTTTAAACATGTGATGCAGCTGTGCAATGCAGCTGTGCAATGTTGTTTGATTGACTGGATGACAAACAGAGATCAATAGAGGAACTATGCAGAGAAGATCAAAGTGGCTCACATCTGATGCTGAACTCAAATTATGCACGACTAGTCGACCTCAAAGTAGTGGAAACTCCAACACATATTATCACTAGAGAGTTCCTGTCACACAGTGATGAATTATTAGTTATTTCTGATTTCTAAAGTCCACCTTAAAAAGTACAGTAGCAAAGGGGCGGGGCTTAAAGTGAGCCTGCATTATTCATGTGGGAGGCAGGTCCGGTAGGTGTGACCCAGTAAAAACACATGTAGAACCAGCTCTGGTGTCTGTCTGTGAGCTTCTTCTTATTCTTATTATTTCACCCTCACACACACACCCACACACACCCACACACACACACCCACACACACACACCCACACACACACACCACACACACACACCCACACACACACACCCACACACACACACCACACACACACACACACACACACCCACCCACACACACACACCCACACACACACACCACACACACACACACACACACACCACACCCACCCACACACACACACCCACACACACACACCCACACACACACACCACACACACACACACACACACACACACACACACACACACACACACACCAGCCTCCTGGCTCTGCACCGAGGACTCTCCGGCGTGTGTGTGAGAGAGACAACACTTTTTTGTGCTGGATCTTTAAAGCCCCCTCTCGTCCCCTCAGTTGGAGAAAAACATGACGGACGCGGCGACCAACATGCGGCTGAAGCTGCCGATCGTCTGCTTCATCCTGCAGATCATCCTCATCATCCTCTTCGGTGTTCTGGTGCAGTACGACCACGACACAGACGCCAAGGAATGGCACAACACGAACCAGTCTGATTACGAGAACGAGTTCTACTACCGTTACCCAAGTGAGTGTCCCGTGGATGTGTGGAGGTTCAGGGTCAGAGGTCGCAGTGAGGCTCAGGATGCTTTTGGTTCCCAGTCTGTGTCTGAATTTAAGTAATGTGCTTGAGATGAAAGGTTTCTCCAGAGTATCAGTTTGAAGATGACTCGTACCGTAACATTGCAGACTTGATGTGAGTGGATGCTCTAATATGACAAACATGTTGCAGATGTTGTTTATGACATTACACAGATGAGTCCAACACTAATCTACCAATCTCTCCTTTGTTTTACAAACTATTGTTCATCAAAGAAAAGACGCTGACTAAAATCCTCATCATGCGATTCTTTCATGTTCGTGTCTTTCATATAATGCTGAAGCTCTCTAACACTGAACTGCTGTCCTCTCTTACATGCTCCCTCAGTGATGTTTAGAAGTCTGTAAGTATGCCACGCTCGCACGCCACTCCGACTCATTCATCCGACTCATTATCGTTAACTCGTCGTTATTCTGTGTGAAGAGATGAGGGGCTGCTGAGCTCCTCTGGTTTCCCCTAATTGGACTCGTCCCATTCTTTCTGAGCGAACATTTCATCGAGATGTCTTCCAGTCCGCTGCCGTCCCATAGAGGCAGATCCATTGATCGTTAATGTCCTGATTTATATGGATTGATGGTGTAGGAAAAGAAGGCTGGAGGGAAAACACAAGGCGTTGATTAGATGCTCATTACTGCTTTCATAGAACACATTTTCTATCCATCGACTCTTACTGCACACACAGCTTCAAGCTGTTTTTCTGTTGTTGTTTTTGAACCCTAATCTTTGGCATGATGCCTAAAATGACTACATAGCAGTGTAGTGTGAATAAGTTATCGGTTGTACAAATTCGCGTTTGATTTTCAACTTTAAATGTCAGACAAACGTTTAGGAGACAACATATAACCCCGTTCTTTAAAAATCTGTGATAATTATCCAAAAGCACAGTTTTTTAAACCAAAATAATGATTTTATAATCTGAAATATCTAAAATATCTTCAATTAATGTTTGCAAACAACCACTTTCTTTCACATTTTTTCTGTTTCTTCCGTTTGCAGTTGTGACACAAACTTAATTTTTCATTCTAGCCGCTCATTAACTCAAAGTTCTACCTTAAGAAATCGACGACTGAGGGCTGGTGGGCGTGTCCTAACTTGTCACACACTGTCGGAAGTTAATCTGGGCGTCTCTCACATTGTTTGAATTGCCAACGTGCAACTTTTAACTTTAACTTATCTTCCTGACAGTCACTGAACTCTTCACAAACACAAAAGCATCAGGACCGGCTCTAACTAATATTTGGTGCAAGGTTTTATGTTTAAATTTGACCGTTTTCAGTGTTCATGTTTCAGCCAGTGGTTTTCTTTCCAGTGCAAAGTTCAAAATCAGTAGTTGAAATAGAAAGACATGACTGGGGATCAATAAGGGGATCAATGAAAAATGCACATAATTCTTTAAATCATTCGCAAAATATAATTATAACAAACATTTTTACAGTCTGACAAAGTGGATGACGTATTTCATAATTCATTTTTGTAAATATTGCATAAAAGTGCAATAACAATCCTACAAAAGAGAGAAAGTAGTCAAATCTGAAAGTGGTCTAATCGAATCACTGACACGTGTTCTGACATTGCTACAGAGACACAACTTACACTGAACCACATAAACAGGTTGTGGCATCTGAAGAAGGTGATTAGCAGCCTCTTGGTTTGTTGTGCAAACTGCCGAAGTGCCCTCAAGCAAATGATCCCCCACTCCAGAGGGTGCTGCCTGAGCGTTCCACAACACGTGAATTTCAAAGGGACCGTGTGTCGGGTTTGGCGGTGTGGTTGCAGATCGCTGTACTTTGTGTTTCTATATGTTAGCAGGCTGCTACGCTGAAACATGGCAAACCATACACCTGCTAAACGTTAGCATGTCAGCATTCTCATTGCTTGTTAGCATGCTAATATTAGCATTCAGCTCAAAGCATCACTGTGCAAAGGTCTCACAGAGCTGTTTGCGTCGCTCTTAGTTTCATATGTTGGTGGGATTCCCTTGTGACAGTCACTGAAGGGGGTTGGGCAACTAAACTACGTGGTGGAGGGTAGATAACGGTCATGGTCATGTAGAGGACCGGATGTGACCCTCAGTCGCTTGTGTCATAGTCCAACATTTTACTCACCCAACTGTCCAACCGAGGCCGTTTCTTCAGATGTTATGATTCTGCTTTAACCCCTGACGCACAAGAGTCATTATACTGGAATGACCACATACTGGAGTTTGGTTGAACCGACAGTTGAGTTGTCTACTTCAAACCACAGAGAAGGTAACAGAGTGTCTGAGGTTAGAAAAACAAGAGCAGAGAGTTTAAGGTCCATTCGATTTAATGGCTTCAGGCAATCTTTAACCCGACACCTTCGCTGTCACGGGAGCTGAAACAGCCGTTGACTTTCATGTTTCAGTGCCGTGTTTACGCAACCGCCATCCTCCATCCTCCATCCTCCATCCTCACCGCACGCCTCAAACAACGGTACAATCAACAGACGAGTTGACAATCTGCAGGTTATCTGAAGGGCAGCGTGTAAATCCGCTGTGTGTCGGCGGTCGTACAGTCAACGTATTGTCTGTCCTATCAGTTCCTGTGAGATAAGGATGTTGTGTCAACTGATAAAATATGTCTCCCTCATACGGGTTCTCACATGACATTCCCTTACAACTAAACTACATCCTCAATTACGTTTGGAGGGAAACATATTTTTGTTCTGGATTCCAGTGATGTAATTTAAGTGCAGTTTCAAGTCGGTTTACCCCAAATCACTAAGTTCTGTTTGCTGACTTTTTAAAACCCTAACCGTTTTTGTGAAATAGGGGAACTGCCCCTTTAAAGAGACCCAACTAAGACATCTTCTGGACAGATTTAATGGAGAGCTTTAGTGTCCCAAGATGGTCTAAATCAGGGGTGTCAAACTCATTTTCACTCTGGGGCCACATCAGCATCACGGTCGCCCTCAAAGGGCCGGTTGTAAATGTAAGACGGTGTAAATGTAACTACTCCTAACATATTTAGTTTAGTTTCCCGGGATAAGCCACGGCCCCTCTCCGGCGCGTCCAGTGCGAATGAACACAAAATAGCCCACGGCGAGACCGGCGCCGCAAATGGCTCATCTCATAATTTCAACCATGGGGATATTTTTATTTTCACATCTAACTTTTAATTTTTTGTAAAAAGAAAATAATTTAAAAAAAATTATTTTTTTTGTTTTTTGTTTTTTGCTGGGGGATTCGCGGGCCACATAAAATGACGTGGCGGGCCGGATCCGGCCCGCGGGCCGTATGTTTGACACCCCTGGTCTAAATGATCCTAATTCACAGGAGAACACATGCTATTTATAGTAACCTAAATATATAAATCAAATAGAGATTTAAAGAGACAAGCTGAGCTGAAAGTGTTGATGTGGGGTTCTCACAAAGCTTCATTAATGTTGAAAATAATTATTAATATTTTCAGTTATTTAGGGTTAGGGTTAGGAAAAACTCCAAAATGAGTTGGTATAAAATCACTTCAGATATAAAGAAGACATTCGTTTGCATTCTACATTTGTGTGTACATACTGCAAAAAAATATTTTCCATCCAGAACTGTTCTATAATAATGTTAAGAGTGATTATCACTAAAGATGTATGCATCTGTGTTACTCTTTATTCTGGGTTCCTGGTAGTTTTATACTTATTTAAATGGAAAGTCCAACTCGAAGGAGGGTTACCATGCATGAGGGGGTAAGGACAGTTTAAAAGTTGCTAAACAAAGACATCAATGCATGCATTGAAAGGCAGCAGGAATATTCAGAAAGTGAATCTGGACTCAGGAGGGTCAAGAACTCTTTTTTTTAACCTGCAGGCATGAAATAATTGAGGGAAAACATCAATCCCTCTCATTTTGTGGAGATTCTTGGCCTCAAAAATGGTCAAATTTAACGAAAACTTCAGCAAAAAATAGAAGTTGAGCTTCAACAGATCGAACCAACTTGCACCCGGCAGAGCCTGCGTCACTGCTCTGATTGCACCGTGTCCTCCTGGATATCGGTGCGTGTATCTGGGCCAAAATGCCAACGGGGACGCTGGCAGCACATCCGCCTGTCCATGCCAATTAAACGGTATTGGCTGTGCGGTGGTTTGGGACAAATAAGGAGAGTTAGAGAGCAGATCATTATCCTTCCTTTTACACAGCGGACCAGCGATACTTTGTCAATATAATCCTGTAACTTTACAGTCATGAGTTGTTTCTAAACAGGAATACCAAATGGAAGATGTGCGGCTCAGCGTCACAGCCGGACCTGAAGTCCCCGTTGACCAAGGCTTATGTAACTGTGCTCGCTCACAGAGCGACGCTGTTTTCCATGACAAAGCCCTCGAGGGACTCCGCTGTTGAGCGGGTCTTTTTTGTTGATGGAGTCTTTTGAGGAGCAGATAACACGAGGTCGATCTAAATGACTCGTCCTCACTGAACTGCTCTCGGCTCTCTGCCGAAAGGCTTTCCATTGGAAATGTTGGTGAACATTTATATTTCACCTTTAATAGTTATTTTAATCATCTTTCAGTTTAAAGTCAGAACAGAGGAAGTTGACAAGAAGTGTTTTATTAAAAATAATAATTGGTTTCAATTGTAAATAGACTTTTTTACGAATGTTACAGTTCTCAAATAAAAAGTTACACTATTAGAGGCAATTCCAGATTCTCAAATGAGATGATTTGCAGCTTTACTCAGTTGTATATCAATGTAAACTGAATATCTTTGGGCTTTGAACTGTTGGTTGTACAAAACATGCAGTTTTTAAGACCTCGCTTTGGTCTACGCAAAAATAAATTCTTGACATTTAATAGATATCACAATCAATTAATCAGGAAAACAATTGGGAGGACAATCAATAGTGAAAATAATTGTCAATATTGGAGTCAATTCTAACCCCCAAAGGCAACAGATTAACTTGAGATCTCCTGTCATAACAACCTGATCTCATGGGAAGGCGTGTAAATAACACAACATTCAGGACATGTCCGCTCGCCACAATAATAGAACGCTGTTTATGTAAAACGGCCAGAGCTATGTTTAGGAAACAAAACCAGTAGTTACGTTTAGGAGAAACATTCTGGTTGGGCTTAAAAATAAGTACGTAAACTAAGTAAAACTTTACAACGTAATATAAGTACTGGAACGTCCTGTTTCAGGCCATGCAGGCCGTGCAGTTAAAGAAGTATAAGAAGTATAAGAAGTGCTTTATCTGTGTAACAACAGACACACAGATATATATGTTATAAAACAGTTGTATTTTACAAGAATATAAAATACACATCAGAATATAAACTATGATAAGAATATAATATTTCCATTACCCAAACAGCAAGATACATTTGAGCGTGTTAACACAAAGGATGAACGTGTACTGAGTTCACAGCTAAAGTACAAGCTCTTAAGCATTTACACAATATACTGAGTAGAAATATATGCTAAGTATAAATGTCCCATTACACTGGTCACCTATAGAGAGTTGAGTGTCATCTGCAAAGACAATCAATACTTTGCTTGTATGTTTCTAAGGAGGGGAAAACTACAAAAGTTGAATGGAAGCACTACTTCAAAGTAGTGGGCCCAGCACTGAGCCTTGTGGAACTCCACTTGCCTTCTGGGTCCATGTTGCCTCTCCATCACATAGAATAAACAAAACAATCTATCTCCATAATCTGAGCCAGTGTGTTTTTCTACACTGTTTAGGTTTCCAGGATGTGCACGTGATGATCTTCATCGGCTTCGGCTTCCTCATGACCTTCTTGCAGCGCTACGGCTTCAGCAGCGTGGGCTTCAACTTCCTGATCGCAGCCTTCTCCCTGCAATGGGCCACGCTCATGCAGGGCTTCTTCCACGGTATGCATGGAGGCAAGATCCACATCGGAGTGGAGAGGTATGTGTGAAAACCATATTGCCCATATATGAACGCACAAAAACCACCGACACATAAACAATATGTTGGACAAGGTGCATGAAAGAGAAGAATACAGACTGAGCTAAACATCTCTGACACACAATAAATGTTTCTTTTTTGTCTATTCCCTGCACACGATACGTCATGTTTTCTATCAAACTCTGTTTCTTCCAGCATGATCAATGCTGATTTCTGCACCGGCGCTGTGCTCATCTCATTTGGAGCCGTTTTGGGTAAAACCAGCCCCGTCCAGCTGCTGATCATGGCGATTTTCGAGGTCACGCTGTTTGCTGTCAATGAGTTCGTCCTGCTGTCCGCTCTTGGGGTAAGCTACAAAAAGACAGATATGCTCTAGAAGTAATTCTCTGTTGTGTGATCTGCAGAGCAAAACAACACAGCAAGGACTGATTATCACCAAAGATAAGAAAAATATCATATCGCTGTCAAAGATATTGAATTTTCTAAACCATATTGTGGTTAACTTTGTTGCAGGCTAAAGATGCAGGCGGCTCCATGACCATCCACACGTTTGGAGCCTACTTCGGCCTTATGGTGACCCGGGTCCTGTACCGGCCCAACCTGAATAAGAGCAAACACAGGAACAGCTCCGTCTACCATTCTGACCTGTTTGCTATGATCGGTAAACATCTGTCAAAGATGGACTTTTATCGTTTACGAAATTCTTGTGCCGCCATCTAGTGGTTCATCCGTGCTCTGTCCCACCGTTGCATACGATCATTGGTGGGTGTTGTCGGGTGTGGTCATAGGTGTGATGAACTCAAACCTTCAGACCCATTCAGATCAGTGCAGCAATACTTAGATACGTAGATTTAGTGTGAATTTGCTCTATAGTTGAGTTACAGAAATTTTGGAAGATTTGCAATATTTTGCCACACAGATTGATACCCTGACTGGCCTCAGGAATCGGATGAAAACTAAGTCATAAAAGGACTATGGCTCGACATTGATCTTGAGCCTTTTGATTTAGGATTTAAAGCCGTTTGTCACCAGTGTTGCGAAAAAGCCGTGCGGGAATCCAGAACAATTAGTATGCAGATTTTCCGTACGAAAAGCATCGGGCCCAGTGTGAATTATCCACATTTCTGTGTTTCATTTTGGTCAATGAAGCCCATTCCTTCTAAATAGAGCCGTTGTCCACTCCACACATTAAGAAACCCTTCAACAAACAATGTCTATCGTTAAGTACTCATACATTAACAAATCTGACCCAGAATCTGATGCTAAAGCTAACGTTATATTTTGTGGCTTGCCCCTTTCCTTGACCAACACAACATTTGCAAGTATATCAGCTACATTACCATCGTCCTTGCCTCCCAGTTGCTAGGCAGAACTCAAGACGCATATCGTCCTTAACTTAAGAAGTTATATTGTTACATGATTGGGTGTTGAGAAGGAGGCTTCCCAATTTTCTGAAGGCACATTATTCCGAAACACCAATAGTCCAAAAAATATCCCCAAAACAAGCTCCTATTGTTCCGAAGGTCCATTGCTCTGTAAATAATGACAGCAATATTTTGTATGACGTCAGTTGGAACAGAGGACTTCATCACTGGTCAAACACAGACCTTCGCAGGTGGAAATCTGCTGAAATCGAGGTCTGTCCCAAAACTTCTCCCCCCGTACAAATGTTCCACAGAGGTGTGCAAGCATTCACAGGAACCCACAAAACCAGTTTTTGTAAATTTCTGCATGACTTTTATTTGTGGAAGAAAATTTGTGCTTGGTGTGAAACAGACGTTTCATGTTTTCCCCAATTCCAAAGATTCAAAATCATGTAATGATGTACTTCGGGGGTAAATGACTAATGACTTGTTTAGGCCTCGAAACACAAAGTTCAGCTCTCAGACTTAAGATGTGTTGGTGTTTTCTTATCTCCTTCCCTTCACCTGGGATTTACCTCAATAGATTCCTGACTTCATCATCACAACTTCTATGTTCAACATGCGTTAGCTTATTGAACAGCAGCACGAGCTCCTCTCAGAGACAGATGGAGACTTCACAATGTTAGATCTGTTGACTTCCTTTTGGTTTTCTTCCCGACATTCGATCTCACACAGGCTGGAAAACAAGATGCATGCTGTTTGTAGTTAGGGTGAATTTGTTGATTTGCCCAATGCATCTGTTCACCTCTTTTACAGCAGTAAACCAACTGAATGCCGCTGTGCTTCTCAGGTACCATCTACCTGTGGATGTTCTGGCCCAGCTTCAACTCTGCCGTCACAGCTCACGGAGACGACCAGCACCGCACAGCCATGAACACCTACTACTCCCTGGCAGCCTGCACTCTGGCCACATACGGCCTGTCCGCCCTCACGGCGCACGACGGCAAGCTGGACATGGTGAGCACACCGGATTAGCATCACTAAATCCAGTCAGGAAATAAAGTAATGATCGCTCATTTACTGGAATCGCCAACTTTAGGAATGAAACTGAGGCAACAGGCTCCTCCAGAGAGTGATTCTCAGCTTCCAGCTCACAATCAATCAGGTTACAATGAGCCCAGCAAACACCCAAAGAGCTGAAGTAAAGACAAGAATCTTATCAGCGCTAGAACTCATGACAGAGTTACTCAAAAGATAAAAAGCTGATGTGTTTGTCACCTGAAGACATGAACCCCTCCCCCCCCCAAAGAACAACTGTTAGCTGTGGCTAAGTCACATGGAGGTTCAAACTGTGCATTATCGCTGTCAACGGTTCATCATCCCGATATCAAGATGAAACATTCCTGTGCTGATAGTGATCGAACCCTGAGAGAGTCAGAGCGCTGACTCATGACAAAAGGAGAGGATGTAGTCTGTTGATGGTGAAGAAACGCTCATCGGTCTGTGATGTGTTCCAGCTGTTTGCTGTTTGCTGTCATGTGGCTGCAACACGTTACAGACTCTTTGTCACAAAGTCTCATCCATTTAAGCTGCTTCGTCTGCAGACGAGCAGATCCTTTTGTTTCTTACTTTTGCAGATTTACAGTTTTAGAAATAAATATATTACGATACTACTACATTTTCATAATTTTGTAATACAGTATTGTGCAAGTCAGATGTTATATAATAAATATAGAAGACCTAGACAGATGTGGTGCTTCTGATTGCACGATGGGACATTGTAAGTGCAGAAGACAATTCAGTGCAAGCACACAGATTATATTTCGTAGAGAAAGAAAGTGATTTCATTTGAGAAAACAATCACGTATTTGGACATAAAAGCATCTGAAACACACAGAAGTTCTCAGATTAGCTGAGATTGTGGCACATTTAAGGGTTCATATTTGTATTTTGGGTTTCTACCAGAACATGTTTGCGTGCTTTACTGTTAAAAAAACACTTGATTTTTCTAACACTGTCTGACTGAAAATACCTGTATTCATCGTCTGTCTGAAACGCTGCGTTTTAAGCGCCTGTCTCTTTAAGAGCCCCTCCCGAAAAAGTCCAGACTGATCTGATTGGTCTGTGTCTACTGCATTCTCTCTAATGTCCACCAGGGGGCGACTCCTCTGGTTGTATAGAAGTCTATAGAAAATGACTCTACTTCTCTCTTGATTTATTCCCTCAGTAAACATTGTGAACATGAGTTTATGTCTCAATCTCTAGTTTCAAGTCTTCTTCAATACAGCATGATGTTCATTTAGTACATTATGGTCCATTTAGAGTCACACAGACCATAAAGCAGGGGATGCTTTAGGGCGGGGCTACACGCTGATTGACAGGTCTCTACCAGAGACGTATATGGCGTCTCTACGTCTCCTCCTCAGTCCAGATACGGTCACTTCCTGTTCACTGGTTTCAAAAAACCAAGCTGATGACGCCCAAAATGCCGGACTACGTCGACTTCTTATCCTCAGTCTATGGTTTTCCCTGAAATGTTATCAGGTCTTCAGTTGGGGAATTGTGGGTACAGATTTCCCTGAATGTCGATCCCGCCTCCCTTTCACACATTGTGTGTTGTATGGTCAGCAAACTGCTAAATAGCTAATTCCAAGCAGCTGGATGATTCAGCAGATAACAGGGCTGCTGCCAGGAAAGGCTGTGTTCATTACTCATGAGTTCCCCACCCTGAGACCAATACAACTCCCAATGTTTGTCCTTATTTGAACTTTTCATTCAGTCAATTCTACGTTTTGTGCATATTTATTTCTCAAATAAATATATTGAGGCTGAAAATCCAAGTTGCTATGTCACAAAACCCCTATGAATTGTATGTAGTACCTCAATATGATGCAGTAGCTTCAGGATTAATGTGCATTTTAACGCATAAAAACATCTTTTTCTAATCTGCAGGTCCACATCCAGAACGCCGCCCTGGCCGGTGGAGTCGCAGCAGGAACAGCTGGTGAAATGATGCTGACGCCGTACGGCTCCATGATCGTCGGCTTCTTGGCCGGCATCATCTCTGTTCTGGGCTTCAAGTACCTCTCAGTAAGGATCGTGCAGAAGCTCGTGATTAAGACGCGATGCTGAGGCAGAGCGCCATAAGGCCGCATCGTGCAAACAAACAAAATGAACAGAATACACAACGACGTTTCCTTCTGTGGTGGTCTCTCTCTTCTTTCAGCCCATCCTGGAGGACAAGCTGAAGATCCAAGACACCTGCGGGGTTCACAACCTGCACGGCATGCCCGGCGTCCTGGGCGCCATCGTGGGAGCGGTCACTGCCGCCGTGGCATCCACAGACGTTTACGGAAAAGGGTGAATATTTGATTTGAGCTGTTGTTGTGGACACGAAACAAACCTGATGGATGCAACATTATAAAAGACTTAGAGAGGCCGACTGGGACCATCTCAACTCCAGGCTGTCATACAGCGCTAGTAGCTTTATATATATAATATATATATATATATATATATATATATATATATATATATATATATATAATATATTCATATGATGAGTGCACTGTCATTCATAGATATCCCACAAAATCAATTTGTGTGTAATCCACAAAATCATGAACCAGGAAGTATGAAGACTGCAGAAGTCTTTCACCCAGGAAACCTTCCTTCGATCCTCGAGTAAAACTAAGTCAACGTTGATTCACTTGTCACGTAACTTTCGCACTTAAGTTCGGATTGTTTGGTAGTTATTTTAACCCAAAACACAATCTTTCCATAAACCAGGGGTTGTTTCCTCTGAAGACAGACGTTAAGTGCATGTGAAGAGCTGGATTTGACACAGTGCTGGACTTGGAACTGTGAGAGGACCCGTCGTATGAAGACACGTTGCACCTGAAGAGTCTACTGTGTGAACTATTACTGACTGTGTTTCCTCATCAGGATTCCAAATGATTTCCATGTGTGGTGAGAAAGTAAAGTGACTTCAGCAAGTCTAAACAGCAGCAGTGGTTCATCCTGAATGTCCACATTGTTTCCCTGTGTGGGAGATAATGTGTGTGTGTGTGGTTTCAAACGTTCATTCAGTCATAGACCGTATCAGCGACAGGTCTGAGCTGCCTCAGGCTGCTCTCACATTCCTCCTTCAGTGCAAAGTCAGCATGCAGGGACCTGCAGCGGGACGTTGATACGTCCGAGTGTTTTAACTGTTAGTTTAAGTCATTCGCTCATAACTCGTTGTTGTGTTCCAGGATGGGAGACGTGTTCCCCGACGTGGCGAGCGGACAGATTGAAGCGTCTTACCAGGGCGTCCGCCAGGCCATCTCCCTCGCCGTCACCCTCGGCATCGCGCTGGGGGGGGGGCTCTTTGTCGGTATGTCACGTCTTCCTCAGTCGGTCTGATGAAGAACTCTTAAGCTGGCCGTTTGAGCGACACGAAGTTAAACAGCCAGCATCAACACAAGAGATTACAGCTGATGGGTTCAAAGTTCAAACGAATAGAAATCATCTTCAAACGTCCACAGTTTGATTACTGACAATAAGATCATTATCTTTTAATGATCATTATCATTACGTTTTCTGAAAATGTTATTTTGAAATATGCAAATGAGGCATTATCTTTTTAGATATGTGCTCACTTTCATACATTACATCGTTGACATGTTTGAGTTAAAGGTTTTTACAGAAGGGATTTATGATATCTCTTTATTTCACTTCATCAATCAGAAAATACTGTCACCTGTCTTGTCGGAGCTCATTGAAGTCCTCCTCACAACAGAAGTGGTCGCTCATCAATGCTCTTTGTCCTCTCAGGGTTCATCCTGAAGCTCCCCGTCTTCGGCGCTCCGTCTGACACCATCTGCTACGAGGACAGCATCTACTGGGAGGTGAGTGTTCAGGCAGCACCCTTCATATTCAGTCATCTCCTTCGTGTGACTGTCTGTCAATGGAGAATACTACGATACATTCATATTTATTCGGCTTTAAATGGATTTTAAAAGTCCCTTTAATTAGTACCAAATTGCATCCCTCTTTCCTGGAATTGTAGGACATTATTCTGAAAATAAATGTTTGTAGTCTTTCTTATTGGTGACAGTATCTTTTCTGTCATATTAATCAACAGGAAAAATATACACAGTGTTTAATTAGTTCTTTACCAATTAATGAATTGCTATTGAAAGCCAACGTGAGCTAGAGAGTCTTTGAAGTCAGCTGACGATGCAAATATGTGAAATTAGTTCACAACTGAACAAGTATGAAGATTCAACAGTCTAATAATACATGAATGATACATATCGATGTATTTGGGTTTAAATGGAGCAGGACTTATGATCAGCATAACATGACGTCATTCTTTCCAGGAAACGTTAAGTATTAATTCTCTAGTAATTGAGTGTCGCGTGAGAGGTCACGGCCACCAGGTGGCGCCGTCGCACTGACATTCATATGATCAGTGACCGCGGTGCTGCTGATGAGGCAGTGGTGCTGTCTGACCACCAGGGGGCGCAAAGTCACCACCACACGGGTGTCTCAGACCAGGTGGGGTCCCTCCTGGATGATGTCATTTAAATCTCCCCCACAATGCAACGTGCAGCATCGTCATGCTTTAGTTTTATGTGTGAGTATATGTATATATATATATATAAATATATATATATATATATATATATATATATAAATATATGTATATATATATATATAAATATATATATATATATCATGCAGACTAGATTTGTGCCTCTTTAATCTGGGTTATTTTACTAAACAGAGGCATTTTGTTAAAAATAATTAAATTAAATACATGGACTGGTTCTTTCACTGTTCATGTGCGATGAACCTCATTTTTAGACATAAAAGATGAATTAAATTTACTAAAAACGTATTTAAACCGATTGAAATGTTTTGTCTCGTTTTTACCACCAGTTTAAAAAAATAATATCTAATTGATTTCTCTCCATTTCTTTCATGAACCACAAGTAATAAGTGATGCTGCTCTTTTGAATGATTATCTGAAAGTGGGAACAAAAGACAAAACGCTTGTGTACAGTCATGCAGCGCCTCACAGAGACCTGCGGGACGATGACATTTAGAGAATGAAGTGCACCTTTGAGAAGCCACAATTAGATGTTTAGTCTGGAAGAAACGCAGGATGAGGTCACGGAAGTGTAGAAACTCAATTATCTCACGCTCTGTCGGTGTGTGTGTGTGTGTGTGTGTGTGTGTGTGTGTGTGTGTGTGTGTGTGTGTGTGTGTGTGTGTGTGTGTGTGTGTGTGTGTGTGTGTGTGTGTGCGCGTGCGTCTCAGGTGCCGGGAGACGAGGAGGGTCACGAGGAACAGTTGACCGCAGTGAACACCGCGGAGACCGAGAAGCTCAACAGTTAGACACACACACACACACACACACACACACACACACACACACACACACACACACACACACACACTGAGGTTTTTACATCCGGCACCTGAGTATTACACTGATTCGGTTGTAAAAAAACCTCCAATATTCTCATTTTATAACAATACATCCACACCGCGTGCAGGTCATTGGCAGCTGCGGCCGCTAGAGGGCGACCTCGGGTCGTGTCCCTCTGAGCTGCAGGCCTGAGAGAGAAAGAGTGCATTTGGTCTTGTTTGATGAAAGATGCCGTCAAATTGTTTCTCCTGAATCTATTAGACAGAATCTAACGTCAGCAGCCGGTAAAAAACCAAAGACAGACAGACTCCTTCAGAGCCACGAGCCTCCATCCTCTCTTAAGATCAACAAAGACCTTTTCAAACTGTTTTTTACTGGAAACCAATTATTGATTTCTTCTTCATTTTAAATACGGGATTTTCATGCAAAACAATGCAGATGTTTTTAACGTGTTGATCTCCTAATACTTTCGGGTTGGGACTTCATTTGTCTCATGATACTGTGTGTGATTAGGTGGAGATATTACAGTTGCTTCATGTACCTTTTGTATTCATTGTATGTTGGAGCAGAAAGTCAACAGATGTTTAGATTTATTTTTGCCTTCACTGATTCGCTGAAAGCTGCGTTCACAGTTTGAAACTATTTCATGGGAATTGGAACAATATTGGAACATGTTTTTTGACAAAATAAATTGTTGTGCGTTTTTTGTGTTTTGTCTCATTTGTGTCGATGAATAAAGAGGAGAAGTCAGTGATCGGCATGAATCACAATATCGACAGAAAGAAAGAAACAAATAATTGATCGATTGTTGTTGTTGTTCTTTGTCCTCCGGAGGTCTGTCACTGTTCAGCGTTTCATAACGTGAGTCATCTTAAGATGTGGCAGAGAGGAGAGTGCGATCAAGCCTGTGCCTGTGATGATGAAGGCCGGTCGTTGTTACTTTCGTAATGGCTGCGCAGCGATCCCCTTGGAAGAGGTTCAAGCCTCCGATCGCAGGTGGGATCTTTCCACCGTCAGGGATCACACGGGCGAAGGTGTCCTCGTTAGATTCTGGTCTCCTCAGGGCCTGAGTATGACAGGTGAGTGATGCCACTGAGGAGGAACAGGAGGAAGAAGTATCAATAACTACAATTTGATTCATTTTACCTGGAAGAAAACACTTCTCATGAGTTCTGAAGAAGATTCCGTCTGAGCGAGACGACGTTAAGAAACATGGAGCCGACAGGAAGCTCGTCTCCTCCACAGTCACAGAAACATCGTCTCACAATCTCTTTCTTCAGCACAAACAGGAAGAACCTAAAATCACGTCTTTAGTGCTTTAAAAACCTGCAGCTTTTTGTCTCTTCTCATCATTATTTCAGTCTGTTAATATCTAAACTCAAGCCAGATATTAGCATACCTTAATGACGTCCGTCCTCCTCGCCTGCCCCTCTGTGGCATTAATCACTCCTCATACAGACCCCCCCCCACACACACACACACACACACACACACACATTTTGGTGATGGTACCTCTGCGTGAACAGGCGCCGCAGCCTTTTCCCAGGAAGGAGAAGACAGGTGGACAGCTGTTTACTGAATAGCGCTCTTACTGAAGAGCTTAATTGAGCTTCATAGGGCTAATTAAAATGCAGAGAAAAATATCCATGATTATGGTAATTATTCTATTGTCTAATACGTCTTCCGGAGATGAGCTTGTTTGGCATCATACCTGCAATATGTTGGAGGCCCTGGAAATATAGAAATAGAGCTTTTTGTGTGTATGTGTGTGTGTGCGTGTGTGTATCACAAACCACTATAATTATACAGATGAAATGTTAATTGTTTTAATTTCTGTTGCTTAAGATCTGTTCTGTAGTGAGCTGGTATAATGACTTGCATAATAACGTCTAATTAAATTCTGCAGAACAAATCGTCTTTTTGCTTCGACCCGGACTATCATTCATGGAAGAGCTGTTACAATGAGTTCAAACTCAAATACATTAGTATAGTTTGTATAAGTAACGTCTATTAAGTCAATCCCACCTGATTTTGTGGATGTTTTTGGTCATATTTCAGCTGATTTCAGATACTTCACTCACTTTTTTGTCTTTCTTTGAGCGTAACAGAAAGAAAATGGTCACAGAAGCTGAATTTGATGAATAATGAATAAAATGTAACAGAGTGCAATAAGCATCAACCTGCTTTCTTTATTTCTACAACATTTACATTCAAATAAAAAGAGACTTTTACTTATATGTGTGCAAATGATAGCAGTAACATTAAAACATGTTTTTTAATGAAACCACTCAACCTGTAATTAAACACAATTTCCCATTTTCGCTTGAACATGACGTGTAAATCCAGGGGGCCCTATTACGCTCTTGACCTTATCGCCTCACTTCTTACCGTGTGGCCCTTGAGCAAGGCACGGCATGGGAGCTGCTGCTCGGCGCCCCGGGCTACGCCGGCTCTTTTCTCAGCAGCTGTAGCCTCCTGTGGCTCCGCCTCCAGCTTGTATGCGATTGTTGTTCCGTAACGCCGCTGTGGAGGTGAACATAATGGGTTAATGGGCTCCCAGAGGACCTCCTGGTCCCCTGTGTGTGTGTGTGTGTGTGTGTGTGGGGGGGGGGGGGCCCATGCGGTGCTAAACACCACCGAGGGGATCTGACACACTGACAGGACGTCCGAGCCTGATTACATCACATTTATTTGTACAAGAAACACGTGTTTACCTTTAACTTTACCTTCAACACAAATCACCTCTGCAGACTGCCGCGGATCATTAGAAACGTTTGTGATTCGTCAAAAACAAACGTAATCAACGACAAAATGGCTGAAACAGTTTCCCTCGAAGCGTAATTCTCGCAGCGGCTCCGTCGTATTGGAACATTGTTTTTAGGGGACTGGGTTGAAATCCTCTCTCACAAAATAAAGTGCCAAACTTTATGTACTTCCCTTTTACATACGATCATCTCTTAATTGCATAATCAGTCCATGTGCTTGTGTTTTTTTTAGTGCTGGGCAACGATTAAAATATTTAATCGCGATTAATCACATGGATTTTTTGCGATTAATCGCATTGTTATGGTTAAAGTTCAATGATGAATTCAAAAGTAGTGTGTTGCGCACTTTTATTTTGAAAGTACTGCTATATGAACAAAAGGGCGATAACATTTGGTTCACAAGATGCAGGCAGCATGTTTCATACTTAATGTGAATATAATTCATACTTTGTTGGCATCTTATTCTGAAAACCGGATGTTCGTCTGAAGAAACCGGATGTTGTGTCACGTTAAAAATAATTGTCGGCGTTAATTAATGCCCAGCACTAGTTGTTTTGTTAAATTCTATAAATATCGACACTTTGGTGATGCATCTGGAAGCGCACTCCTCAGAGGTAATTCAACACTCGTTGTAGTTTTGAACAGTCGCCCCTAAAAAAGCCGAATCAGGTCTGCAATCAACTGAATCATCATCAGTGAAGAGAGAGAGAGAGAGAGAGAGAGAGAGAGAGAGAGAGAGAGAGAGAGAGAGAGAGCGAGAGAGAGCGAGACAGAGGGAGGGAGAGAGAGAGAGAGAGAGAGAGAGAGAGACAGAGACAGACAGAGACAGAGACAGAGAGAGAGAGAGAGAGAGAGAGAGAGAGAGAGAGAGAGAGAGAGATGTGTAAATCTGTGAATGTTGTCTTGTTTAAAGCAGAAAACACGGTGAAGACCTTTGGGGCTCCGTGTGTTTCAGATTATTCCAGATCAGAGGTGTGGTCGGAGGCGGAGAGGTTGTGACGGATGCTAAACAGCGATGATGGAGCTGGAGGGGGGGGGGGGGGGGGGGGGGGGGGGGGGGGGGCAGGAAGTTGTTCAGCTGGAGAGCGTTTCAGCCACTTGACTGATGGGGAAATTGCCTTCAGTGCTCCACGAGTACTTGGGAGTGCTTCACTTGAATTTCCTCCCGTGAAAAAGAAAATGGCCAACCAGCCGTGTGAATACCAAATCAACAGAAGTAGGGCCACAGCTACGTTTATGTTGGGGGGGCTCAAACGTTTCTCCTCTTTAATCGACTCGCCTGTGAAACAAATCATCCGTGTGAAAGCAGAGTCTGCATTTCCTGGTTCATGCAGGAGAGGGTCTTTTACATCCCCCCCCCCCCCCTTTAGAATTATATTTTATTTCCATCTTCCCTTTAAACTGCAACGTTTTATTTACATTTGTGTTCAAAAATAGCCGTAACATGAGCCATCACGGCCCCGCCTTACGAGTTTTTATATCATAAATAAAATAATTGTGAACAAACGTAGCACACAAAAGTGAATCGTCCCTTTGACACCAATAACACGTTCAACACAAATTGAAAGAATCTCTCACTGATAATGATCTTCCCTCAGACCTCATCCTGAGGTCCTTCAGGTTATTATATCATTCATTCTGCCTCGTTCTGTGCAAGCAACCCCACATCTCAGACTCTTTTTGAAGCTTTTGCAATGAGCAAGATGTAAAGAAATGTTTTCCATCCCGTGTCTGCGTGAGCATTGTGACGGGGAGGGATCGCAGCCTCTAATCCCAGAGTTCCTGCGAGGTCCCCTGGCTGAGCACCCCACGCACTAACAAGGCCTCCCACCGGACCCATTACAAGAGGACAACCCAACAAAGGCAGTTATTACACACTCCTTATGAAAGACACCGGGGGCAAAGGGGGGCAGGCTGGACACCACCGGAACAAAGGAGCACTGACCAACCCCCCCCACCACACGCATGCCTCCCAGCTCCAGCCATTGTGGAGGTGCGTGACTCAAGGGGGGGGACGGCGGAGGTCGGGGGCTTCATGGCCTGTTAATTGAGCGAGCCCATTGAGGGAGCATGTGGCTCAGCGGGGCCTCACCGGGGGCCGAGGCAGCGCTGTGAACGGAGGGGAGCCACGAGGAAGTCACGCTAGGCTAGCTGGCTAGCCTTCACATGAGACGGGTCCTCTCTCAACTTCACCAATAACCAGAGACGGATCGGACGCGCAGTCGTCTCCAGTCCTGCAAACAGCAAGTAAAGGGATTGAACGTGTGTGAAATTCTCCAGCATTATTAAACGATGAGGAGATCATTGCTGAATCCACACATGCCATTAAATTATGAATTCAGACCGTCATATTTGGTCTTTAAGCCTTCAATATCGTTTGAAAATGTCCCTGAGGGGAATCGAAGTGTGTGTGTGTGTGTGTGTGTGTGTGTGTGTGTGTGTGTGTGTGTGTGTGTCCTCTCCTCTTCCTCCTCTACACGCTGCACATTACCTCATTCTCATCAGCGAAAAAAGACAAAAAAAGCTAGCTCGCTACTGATAAAAGACCGATGGGGAGAAAGAAAATCCAACGCGATCAAAAGAGACGGCGAGAGGAAGGAAAGATGGAGGGGGCAGGCGTTAATTAACGAGTGACTAATCTCAACCAAATGAATAACCGGGTCATGGACGTGAGGAAGAGAGGGATGAAGAAGAGGCAAGAGAGGGGAGGGGGGTGAATAAAAAGGAGAAAAGAGGAATGTAGCATGATGTCTCCGGGTTTCGCCGATGGGAATTCCGTCCCTGTCTTTTCCCCATAACCCCTCCTAACCTCTCCCATTCTCCTCGGCGCGCCGATCACAAACCCTCTTTGTGGTTCTGCTTCAAAAAAAACCTTTATCGGACGCCAATTTGAATGAAGGCAACAAGCAACAACACTTTTTCTCTCTCGCTCTCTCTCTACTGTGGGATAGGACAGCGGCGGCTCCTCCCCTAGCAATGGCAATGCAATCCTTCTTGTTTTAGGACACACACACACACACACACACACACACACACACACACACACACACACACACACACACACACACACACACACACACACACACACACACACACACACACACGAGAGCATACGTGCAGGATGACATGACGATGAATGTGCTTGTTTTATGATTCCCTCGGTGCACATACTGCACGTTTGTGCTTGCACACACATATGCCGCACACACACAGGCGTTGCTCATGCATTAATAAATGCAACACACACACACACACACACACACACACACACACACAGACGAAACCTCACCCGGCTCCCCTTTTGAGCGTAATTAAAACAGGAGGTGCTCACACAATACGCTTTTGTCTTAGCTCATGGCGAGGAGAGGCGGGGCGAGGGAGGTAGGGGGGGGGGGGGGGGGGGCTGCATATTAATTAGGAGGCCACGGTGTGAAAGCCAATCAGGCGTGTTAAACAGATGACATACTGGGACAAATATGGCACTACTTTCTTCCTCGCTGCTCTCTCCCACGGCGGCGCATGGATACAGGCGGCTTGCTGCTTCCGGGGGCCGCGGCGCGCTGCCAGCGGTTTGGAAAAAAAATTAGCAGCAGGAGCCGCTGGGATGAATTAGCGGGGGCCTGAACAATGCAGGAGGCTGCGTGCTGCACAGCGGGGGGGGACGAGAGGGCCGCCGACGTCAAACCAGTAGGTGGCGACGTCGAGCAAAGCCGAGCTCAGACCTGCACAAGAGCTCCTTTTTTGTTTTGTTTCTTTTCTTCCCTCAGAATGAGCATTCAGAAGCTGTATGAAAGGTATGTTTCTGGATTTCAGATGAAGCCTTTACAGTGACGAGAAGAAGAGATGTCACCTGGGAAACCCGGCGCCAGGAAGCACCCTGGAAACCTTATGGCTCACAATAACCCCCCCCCCCCCCCCCCCCCCCCACCTCTCCGGATGCCAGCGCGTAGTATTTCCCTGACAACAAAAACCGTTAGCTTGAGATTTAACATTTAACGTCAGACGTTCATTCCAAACTGGACACATCTGTTTGGTTATCAATAACGACGGGAGGGTTTTGGCACGCCGTCAGCTCCCCCCCCCCCCCCCTCTTTTTTCCTCCCATTCACGACTCTGTTAAAGGAGAACAATTCAGGTGTTATAAATCAGCGAAAGGGGAGCGAGCAGCGAGAGGCTGACAGGCTGTACAGTGGCAGAGGGAGACCTCGAGCACCCTGCCACCGTTTTTTTTTTGTTTTTTTTGTATCCACCGGGGCCACCCAGCTTCATTGACGGGCGATACCAACCTCCGTTTCTTTGTTTTTCCTGCTCAATTTCCCCTTTTCTTTTCTGAGGCGCTCTGTGTTTGGTTGCGAGGTTTGTACCCCATTTCCTTCACCTCCTTTCTTCTCCTTTTTTTTGTAAAGTCGTGCCACAAATGCACCAATTGAATTTGTCTCATTCGGTTAATCTCTCCTGCTCCTTCTCGGCCTTTCTCCCAGCCTCCCCCCCCCCACCTATCCCTTCCTCTGTGCCAACTCGTTTTCACCCTCCCTTTTCTCACCATCCCTCCCTCACCCTCCCTCCTCCCCTCTACCCATCCCTCTCTGCCATTTCCCCGGTAAGGGGGCACTTTGCAGCTCCTGTCTCTCGATCTCCGCTGTTGGCACTCAGTTCTGAGCGGCCGGCCCAGTGTGTGCGGAGGGGAAGCTGTGTGTGAGCAAACGGGTGCCCACGCCTGCCCCCGGCGCCACAATGGAGCCTTTCTTTTGCCCATCAATGGCTTCCATTAACGCCGGGCCCTCTGCCTCTGGAGGGGATGTCAGGCTTCCCGAGATGGCACACAGAGACGGCCATTAGAGGCAGGAAGCCGGGGGCAGGGGCATCATGGGAGAGCTGCCAGGGCAGAGAATGGGGGGGGGGGGGCAAAGAGGGCATGAGGCGGCGTTTTGTGTTCTGATCTCAGGCCTGTGTGTATACAGACGCAAACTCCCAAAAGGACACATTTACTCCCTCACACACACGGAATGATTCATGCGTGCACGTATGTGTGTGTGTGTGTGTGTGTGTGTGTGGGTGAGGGTTCAGCTGTTGCAGGCTTTTAGCGAACACAATTATTAAATGGTTGCAATTCTAGATTTTTTTCTAGTTCTTGTTCTGAAAATACCAAAAATATCTTTTGGTTCCATTTGTTAGTGTAGTTTTAATTCACAAACACAATACTTGTTCGTGGGACTCTTTGTTTTTGTCTTAAATAATTTAGACCCCACATCTTCTATTATCACCATTATTTATTTATTTTGCACATTATTTAACAGCTCCAGCTCTCACCTTTCTGTGGACAGAACTGCCTCTACAATACTTACACACATTGGAGATATAGATATATATATATATATATATATATATATATATATATATCCAACATCACCAAATACGGAAGGCCAACATCTTTGCGATAGATGCATGAGAACACTGTGAAGATGAACAGTTACTGTGATAGAAACGAGGAAAACAGCCACAAAAAAGAAACACTCTTTGGAAACCACATTGAGTGTGTTTGCACCGTGACCTCACATGTACACACACACACACACACACGCACACACACACACACACACGCACAGAAACCAACCAGAAGCCTCTTGGCAATCCGCTCCGGTTTTATCGCTGACGTTCTCTTTAAAAATAAGATTTTCTTTTTTCCTTACCTTTGGCTTGTTGGAGAGCGGATGCTTGTGATGGCCCGCGTCGCCCTTTGGGACGGCAGAAAAGGATCAGAACTGCAAAAGAAAATCACGGCGTTAGCACGTTTTTACTAATGAGCCCTGTAAGTCTTGCCATTAGAATGGTGAAAACATACTTTCCTGCAGTGAAATCATTCCAATGTGTCTGCAAAAAAAAAAGAAAAACGATGCAAGAAGCCGAGTGAAGGGCAGAATGAACGTTATGTTACAAGCGTAACAACGGCACATAACAAGCATGAAGTTAACGATGATTTCGTTTTTTTACACATGAACAGTGGTCCTCTGGGTTTGTTGTACTTTGATAACGGTTACTATGTCACCGAATGCATTAAATGCATCATTTATCAGTACTTCCTGTTTTATTTTGTGTGACTTACCTCTCCTCTGCTCGAAGATCACTTCACTTTCTGCCCTTGTGTGTTTTTCCCGCCACTGTGATTGTCTGCCCCGCCCCTCATTGATCCCACCTGAGTCTCATCACCGACACCTCCCCGGTGTGTTTAAACCCCGTGTTCTCCTCTCCTCGTCCTCTGTGTCGAGTAAAGACTTATCCTGGGTCCTGGTCGTGCCATTGAGTCCTCCTTTTCCGCTGTGGTTCATCGTTTTGCAGGAAAGTACAATCACAACATTTTTTCCTGGCGACTGAGCTGCACTTTACTCCAGAAAGTTGTAGAAACAAGTTGATTTTTCTGGGAAATTGAAATGATCTCACTGCTGCTGGGTGTGATGTCTACTGAATAAGACTTATATAAATCATACAAGAGAATAAGGCTGTTGAGGCCACAATAAGACACAAACAAACAATTGATAAGACTTTACAGGGAGACTTCACAGTTGCAGCACGAGGACGGTCTCCCATCGTCCCGTATAGTCAGAGGGAGATCACAGCGCCGTAGACGTGAAAGGAGGCCGGTCGGCCTTCTCAAGACCTTCTGAGGAGACGCCACGGGGCGGTGAAAGGGAGGGTCCGCTCTGTAGGCGGGGTGGGGGGTGCTGAGAGAGCAGGTGGGGCGTTTAAAAAGAGATGGGGGAGTGTGTGCAGATCAGAGGGGTGTATTGCGAGGCCGCCGACGGTCAGCATACTGATCTAATGATGGCCCGGCTTCAGAGCGACGCCGGCTCCCTTTGCACTGCGCCAATTAACTCCGAGGGTGGGGACAGTTGATGGACAAGTCTATTATTAGCATGCGAGGAGCGCCGCGGCGCCTCAAAGAAATCCAAGAAAAGGAAAAGTCTTGAAGGAAGTGGCAAATGCAAAGTGAATGCGGTGTGCTATGCTTCATTGGCCCAATTGTGGTCGTATTGCTTTCTTCTCCAACTCCCAACTACACCACCGCCGCCACCAACTCTGCAGAGGTACCAACCCCCCCGCCGTCCTCAATTATACCGCTCTGTGAAAACAATAAAGGATAATACGCTCGTTCGTTCAAAGACGCGTATCAAAGGTACGTCCTCCCCGTTCACCCACCTGTCATTGTCGTCAAGCAGGAGGGGTTCGCTCCTTCATCGGGCTCCATTTCAAACACAGTCCTCACCTCCACCAATGAGCTTCTTCAGGGAGAATCCAGCACAGTCGCACGGCACTTTGAGATTGAAATGAAATCTATTGGTTTAGGCAACAAAACCACTTCGGTAGGTTGAGGAAAAAAATCATGGTAGGCCTTTCAATAACTACGAACAGTTTACGCAACAAAACCACTTAATTAGGTTTAGGAAAGCTGTCGCGAACAGTTGGACCAATCCACCTCCCCTCCCGTCCACCAAGTCGTCTTTCTGGATGCTGTAAAGTTGCTTAGTCACGTGGATGCATTTAATTCGTGTCTCCACCCCGAATAAGACTCATAATTAACTTTCCATCCATAAACTGTCAATCCATTGACAAAGTGCTGGTTGTCAATGGAAATCGAATATCTACGCAGTTCTATTTGGTGAGGAAGGCTGTGTTACACGGTCAAAAGCTCCAGATCGGCCATTGAGTGGACCCCATGATGACATTTGTTGACTGTTTTTCGTCCCCAGCAAAACAAATGGTGGAAAGTGAATATCTTTCGAGGACGAAAAAAATCCGTAGACGTTCTCCAACAACATGGGAAACTTCATCTACTGAGGAAGATCATTTGATGTGGTCGAAAGCTTGTTTTTGTCCAAAATAATGAAGGAAAGTAGTGGTGGAATGTAACCAAGTACATTTATTCAAGTATACTTTGGTACAGTTTTGAGGTATTTGTTTAATACCTTTACTCTATCTACTATATTTGAAGTTCAAGACAACACAATGAGCATCTTAGCGCCACATGTAGACAATATTAATTGGTACTTACATGAATGTATCTGTTTTAATATTCCATCAATATAACACAAACAGTGGTCGTTTTCTGCAGCACTACTTTTACTTTCTGCTGATAATTCTTCTGTTGTTAGATTTTGAAGGTGAGACTTTGACTTGAAATGGAGTATTTGTATATTGTGATATTGCTTATTTTAGTGAAGTACAAGAACCGAATCCTTCTTCCACCACTTGCAAAAGGAGATTTCAGACGTGGTTTCAGGGTTTTTTTTGTACAAACTTCATTTCTACAACTTCCTGGAAACCACAAAGTTCAAAGTATCCACACGGATATGAAGTCAAAGAGGCGACAGGTGCACACACCACAAACAATACATTACCAACTTTACCTTTAGGCTGGAACAACACACTCAACTTGTTTTAGAGCTGCATGTTGCATGTGGAAGACAGTCGAGCTGCTTGAAAAGACTGAAGTGTCTTCTCCGTACACGTGGACACGTGTTTGTCTTTGAGGATTCCTGCGATCAGCTCTCACGTGACGCTTCCAGGAATATGTGTCGCTTCGTCCGCGACAGCCAATCAGGAGACGCGCTCAACTTCAAAAGAATGAATTAATCCTCATGTTTAATCAGGGCTTAATCTTAATGTCTGCTCAGCACCGCGTGGACGCATGATATATAACATATGCGCGGATTAAAATGCTGAAAATGGAATGCTAATGAGAACGTAATCAAGAGGAAGAGGGACTAATATGGAGATTCATACTGACTGTTGAATAACACGTTTCAGCGTCAAAACTGAACACGTGAAGACATTTTAAAACATTCTTTATGTTTGACTTATATTTACACTTGTAGCTTCATTTAAAGTTCAAAGGGCCCACTTGAAGTAATAGTATTGCTAACGGAGGTAATCAATGGAATCAGTAGCTGGTTTCACACATAATGAATAATGCATGTTTGTCCTTTGATTGGCAGATGATTTAAGTCTTACAGTGTAAGAGAGACATGGAGGAGGTCCGTTGCTTTCATCGTGATACGAGTCAGAACTGCAGGATTACATCGATGCAGCGAGTGACTGAAGTGTGTGTATCACAGCCCGACGTCTGTTCTTCACAGATCTCCAATAAAAACGCATCAATGAGCCTCACACTGTGGTTTATTCTGACTCAGCCTCTCACACACTATGTGGATTCATCCGCCGTTGAAAATAGGCCCAAAACAAACGCACCATTTCCTCCAGTTTAGTTTGATAAAAAGTGCAGTGAGCAGCTGTTTTAGGGGATTACTGAACATTTGTTTTCTGTTTTTAGACTTGACTGTGAGGTGTTATTAATGTTTTTAATCTTCAGGAGGAACCAATGGGCTTGAAGCTGAGAGACACCAAGAGAAGCAGACTGACATGTTGTTGTTTTTGTCTCATGGGACTTGATGAAAGGAGACGTACAGACTAATGTAATTATTAGTTTACTGTCTTTCTTTGACTCTTCATCAAATTCAACTAAAATAAAATAAGATCAAATAATTCTGAAGTTTGTTGTTGTTTGATGCTTTGCCTTTTGGATTGATTTCTCATTGATATTTTTGTGCTTTTATTGTAAAACCTATTTGTAACTTTTGTTTTGAAAAGTGCCATTTAATCACATCTTCACTTGGTTAAGTACCATAAAGGTGGTTGAGTCAAGAGAACCCTATCATCTCATGTACATACATTTAGCATTTAGAAATATCATATTCCTAATTGTTGTGGATGTATGATTTGTTTATCCATGTGAAGTACAACATTTGTTCCTTGTCAGAATATGATAGCTTTGATCGGGGGATTTAAAAACGATATTCTCTTTATTAGGAGGGACATTAGAAATAAGGAAATATTGTCAGTTTGACTTTGTTTTTACTCTTCAGTATTTGTTTGTGTTTATGCTGGTAACGTATTCATTGATATCTTGTGTCTTGAAGCCAAATGTACATAAAAGAGGTTTCATCTTAAATGTTTGCTTCCCCTCAGGCCAAATATACTGCGGGAATATGATTCACTCTGGATCGTGCAGAACGGGACAGAACCTGTGATTACAGTGATTATTTCTCTTCCTCTTGCAGGGCAGAAACATGCTTTCACAAGAGAGCGATAATCACATGCACGGCTGATTTCAGAAATGTGTTCTCCTTTATGTGAAGAGGAGCTTTCCCTCTTGTTCATCACAACGTGTCTGAGTGCTGCTTCTTCCTCCCGTCGCTGGAGGAGGTGCAGGGCGGATTAAAGTGAGGCTAATCTCCAATCCGGGCCTCCTCCTCCTCCTCCTCCTCCTCCTCCTCCTCCTCTCTCCTCTCGTTCCTTCAGTTCACCCTCCCTGCAGCTGCCGTGGTTGCTGTTCCACTTCTCCGCGGCGGCTTTATTCATGAGCAAGAGGGGACGAAGGGGGGAAACGAGCAAAAAAAAATTGAAAATGGCAGCTGTTTGTTTACGCGTTCCCACGACTCCATGCCAATTAAGCGTCGTCATTCCGTCAGCCGCTTGTCTTCCCTGATTAGACACCCCTCAGCAGACAAGAGGGGGGGGGGGGGGGGAGAGAGAGGAGGCCCGGGGAGGAGAGAGGAGGCCCGGCCACCAGCACCAACGAAGGCCCTCTTTTGTTTTGTTTCTATAATCACGTATGATCTTTTTCATACTCTTTTAGGATCATTTCAACCACTTCCGGCATAAATAATATTCATAATTATTGAATGATGTTCATCATGTCATAAAGGGGCATTTAGCGCGCTTCTTTTTACATGCAAAAGGACACTTCTGCTGCAGCCCGATGCAGGTGATTTATGTGAAATGCACTGAAATAATGAAATAATGAAATCAAATGGACACGGTTTCTATTGTAATTTAAAGTTTTATTTGTCAAGATATGTGCAGATTTAAGCCACCAACCAATCATAATCTAGTATCACATTTGAATGATTTTGTAGCGTAGAACGGGGTTTTAAACGTACAGGACTTGGTCCGTTATGAACTTTAAAAACAACATTTAAACCATGTTTTCGGGAGAAAAAGGGACGAAAAAAATATATTTTTCCAAATCCACGAGAGGCTTAACGAGCAAACGTTGAAAGAAAACGAGAGTTTCAGTTGTTTAATTAGAACAGCCTTTCACCTTCTGCCAGTTTATTTGTGTTAAAATATGAATTTATGAACACATCGTACAAAAACATGAAACATATATAAACCGACTGAGTTATAGATCATTGTAAAATAATCTAAAAGATTTCAACAACAAAACCAGCGAGTTGTATGAACGATGTCACGATGAGGCAGCGATCGAGTCTTTCAACAAAGAAAACTTCAACAAAGAAACAATAAAAGTCTTTTCTGACAATTATTGGGATCGAAAAAATAAAACGTTTGTTTTTGTTCAATGTGAATAAAGTGAATTTCAGGATGTGACTCTTCAGCTCGACACACATCTGGTCCTGATGTTGAAATCAAATATAATAGGTAACAATTCGTTAATTGTTTTAAATAATAAAGTGAACGAATTATTGCGTAATGAATAATGTGCTAATTAATAACACGTCATGTTATAACCAACAGGGCTGCAGTGCGTTCATCAGGCCTTCTCCTCCTCCTCCTCCTCCTCCTCCTCACACACACGAACTCTTCCTCTTCCTCTCAATGTCAAACTGAACTCACATCCACGTGAAACTAAAACCAACTTTGAACTGAAAACAACAACATTTGGCTCGAGGCAGGTTGATGAACTGCAGCTTCGTCCTTCAGCGGAGCAGATGTGTTTCTCTGCGTATTATGGGATTACTCCACGGTTTAAATTGCAATTAGACTCAAATGAATCACCGCATATGAATAATGTGAATATGAAGCCGCTGCTGTATGATGGCAGAGGAGTTCAGACCTGATCTGCTGTATAGGCATATGCTCTTATTTTTATTCTAATAATAATAATACCACTACTAATCATAATAATCATGATAATAATAATAATAATAATTTCAAGTCTAAATAAAAGAGAAGATTTTATTCTTTTGCATGTTTCCTTGTCATGACAGACCTAAGGCAGCGTTTGCATTTAAAGGGGATGATAGCAGCAGCAGCATGCATCGCGCTTAAGGTCCACACTTCACGTTACTGTGGGAGAATTATGGGGAAATACTTCAGAAAAATATGAAACAAAAAAAGGTCCCAAATAGATGGAAGGAGGTGATGATTGACAGTGCTGAAGTAAATATACAGTTTTTAGACGTGAAAATGTGTTGGCAGTGAGTTTGTGTGAATTTCAGGTGATAATATTTTACAAAAGTCACTTATTTTCTTCAGGGATCTTCTGTTCTGTTCAGAAAATCCAACAGCAGAGAAACCCTCCACAGAGTGGTCCAGCAAATCATAGGTGACATTCTACAGTCAGGATATCATGCCGTGTAGACATCCTGGCTACCGTTTGCCACAATCAGGCATTTGATCGACCTTTCGGCGCCGCATACTTGCTGCTGCAGAGACCATCTGTCAATCAAAGAGTCCAAACCAAAGAGACACAAGCAGTGTGTCTGTGCAGCAGGAGAGATATTCATCACGTCAGTTCGATGCTCGTGTGTTTAGTCAGTCATGATGATGAGTAAAGTCTTTTATTCACATCATACAAACAGAAGAAGAGTGACACAGAGAGGGGAAAGAGAAATCTTTGTCTTCAAATGTCTTCATTTTTTCCCCCTCAGAGGATTATTGCAGCTGTGTTTTGGGCGTTTGCCCTCCAGGCCAGTAGAGGGCGATAACACAGCCATGTCATGTCACTACAGCGCCATTTAAAGCTCCTGAACACACGGCTTCTGGTTTGTTTGGATGGTGGGAAGAAACAGCAGCTAACAAAGTCAAACCGGATTGCAAATGACAGGAAACAACCTGCTTCAGGTGAGTGTTTGTCATGATCACCATCTCAGGCTTCACTGATGAAGTTGTTTCCACTTTTGTGACTTAAAAGAAGAGAACCGTGCAGGTTTGAAAGCAGCAGTGATTTCATGACGCTCACCGCTCTCAATGCATCTCATTGATGTCATGTGGTAGTTTACATATTCTGGCTTTATTAAATCTTTTCATTGATCTCCAGTTCCTCCTCCGGACTCCGGTTTGTGTCCATCGCGTCTCTGTCAACCAGTGGAGACGCCATGAAGCCAACACACCTGCAGTCACAGTGAGTATTCTGGTATTTTGGGGTTCATGTTGCCAGCCGGTCTGAGTTCCTGAGCGGCCTCCATCGACCTGAGCAGCCTCTCCAGCCGGACAGCGAACAGAATGTGGCCCCTCAGTGAAGGACTGAGGCTCAGACAGGCAGCTACAAAAGGGTGTGTGTGTGTGTGTGTGTGTGTGTGTGTGTGTGTGTGTGTGTGTGTGTGTGTGTGTGTGTGTGTGTGTGTGTGTGTGTGTGTGTGTGTGTGTGTGTGTGATCCAGCCCCTCTTGTTGTTTGACTTTGTTTCATTTTAAGTTCACACATCGAGGCTTTTTTTCACCAAATATTCCCAGAAACCTAACAAGGAACTGCTTTTGTTGGCACATTAATTTCTGCGTTTGCGTACACATTCCAGCTAAGGTCAAAGGTTACTTACTACATGATGCAATAAAGATGAACCAGGTTCCTGCAGGTGAACTTCCTCAGTTGCTAAAAAAGTTTCCAGTGTAAAATAAAGACCATTTCCATCAGCTTGTGTATTAGATGGTTGGAGACCTTTTCTGGTTGCTTGTAACTTAAGTGAAGCACTTCTGTCCTCTTTGTCCTCCAAAATAAGACAACGGCATCAACGACCAGTATTTGCATTCTAGTAACAAAGCAGCTGAAAGAGTTGTGACTCATGTTGGGAGCGATGTAAGGTAGTTTGGCTGTTCGTTTCCCGGCATCCGACCGACAGCTTCGGTTTCTCATGCGCATCCCGATGATAAATACTCGGTCATGCACAGAAAAGCACGTAAAAGGACAGATTCCGCACACTATAGACAATGCTCTGTCAAGCTCTTCTTCAGACATGAACCATGAAAACGTTCCTCAATCAGTGTTAAAGGTGCAGTGTGAAGGATCCGGCGCCATCTAGTGGTGAGTTTGCAGATTGCAACAAACTGAAACCTTTGAGAACTATACGGTGAATGTTCGGTTTGTCCGCTCTGGGCTACTGTAGAAGAAATCTCACTCTTTAACCACGAGGTCGATGGTTCAATTCCGGGCTCTCGCTGTCTGCTTGTTGAAGTGTCCTTGAGCGAGACACTGAACCCTTTTACAGCCCACTGCACCAGGTGATTATACACGAAAGAAAACAAAAAATAATAACAGATAATATTCCATTTCTGCCGATAGATCCGTCTAAAAGCAGCACGCTGGCCCTTTAATCACAACCAGGTTGTTTTCGTGCTGCAACCGAACCTCGACTGCAGCATCAAACATGTTTCAACATTGACTTTTAACAATTCTGGAAAGGTTGTCGTAGTCCTGCTTTTTGTGTTACAAATGAGGTATTTTTTTATTTTGGAGGACTTGTTGCTCTCTTAACTTCATTACTTTGAACTTGAAGCGTGACGGATTACTGGCAAACAATTCTACCATAAAGCCCTGCGCGGGTTTCATCCACATCCACCACAAACTGGTTCTCTGTGTTTTCAGGTGAACTGGTGCATTTCATTTATGCTCCTCGCTGATTATTGGCTGTTTGGTTCGTCATTCTCACCTGAATGGAAGAAACAAACTGAATTTAATTCCTCCAGGAGCAAAAAAGTGTTACGTGCACCTAGAACTGCTGCACTGACGAGTCGCTGACGAGTCGCTGGCGTGTCGCTGGCGTGTCGCTGGCGTGTCGCTGGCGTGTCGCTGACGTGTCGCTGACGTGTCGCTGGCGTGTCGCTGGCGTGTCGCTGGCGTGTCGCTGACGAGTCGCTGGCGTGTCGCTGGCGTGTCGCTGACGTGTCGCTGACGTGTCGCTGACGTGTCGCTGGCGTGTCGCTGGCGTGTCGCTGACGTGTCGCTGGCGTGTCGCTGACGAGTCGCTGACGTGTCGCTGGCGTGTCGCTGGCGTGTCGCTGGCGTGTCTCTGACGTGTCGCTGGCGTGTCGCTGGCGTGTCGCTGGCGTGTCGCTGGCGTGTCGCTGGCGTGTCGCTGACGTGTCGCTGACGTGTCGCTGACATGTCGCTGTGATTCACGGTTGTTTGTATTTATGTCATGGATTCCTCTCAAGGTGCCGTTCATTATAACTACCATGGTATTCATGAAGGTCGCCCCTAACAGCCCTGGAATGATGCGGAGTTGTTTGCGACGGCATTACCATGAGAAAAGCGCCTCCATCTCAGTGCACTTATTTGACCTCTGACCTCCTCTTTGTGCCACCCAGACAGCAAATTGCTGCCGTGGTCGCGGCGGGTTCCCTCGCTGCTCGACTGCTGCATCTCGCCAGAGAGAGAGAGAGAGGGGGGGAGGAACGGGTGGGTGTCTCTCGTGTAATAGTAAAGTCAATTCCCATACACACCCCCCCCCCCCCACACACACCGTCACACACGCTCCCACACTCTCAACCAGACAGGCTGGAGGACTCCGTCTCAGCGGCCTTTCTTTGCCGCCCTGCCGCCGTCTGCACCCCCTTTTCATGTCTGAGTTTTAATGAAGAGAAGGAGGACCCGTGGTAGGAGCATGTTTAGGGGGGACCCTGAGACCGCGGAGGCCGTAGACTTTGCTCGCTCGTATATATATAAATATATATATCTATATATATATATAGATATATATATATATAGACATCTCTGTGTGTGCCTCTGGCTTTCGGAGGCTTAATCCCACAGCGTTGCGGCGGCATGAGGAACATATGCGGCATATTACGGGGTGCAGTCGCATTCACAGCGGCATCAATGGTGTCCTCTGTTTTTACCGTCAAAGCCTGGGAACGCCTTTGTGTTGCCATATGGTAATCGCCCGCGTCTGCTTTCAACACTCAGAGCAGGTTTTGATTACAACAGTGTTGTTTTCAGATTTTTGCTGCCTACAGATATGAGATTGTTATTGATGCAAGATCTAATTATCATAAAGACAAAGTGGGGAGAGTGTTTCAGAGCAGAGACTGATGGATTTGGGGGTTTTGTCGACGGACAGCAGCAGCGTCTGTGGTTTGCTATCAGCTTCCTGTTTTACTTTAGAAATGTGCTTTTTTTTTACTTTCATCTTCACAGGAAACAACTTAGTTAGGTCTCTGCAACAAAAATATTTGGTTATATTTAGGAAAAGATCGTCATTTGGGTTAAAATAACTACGGTCGAACAGTTACGTCGAACAACAGTCTCTTGGGTGAAAAACGTTTTTTAATCATTTTTATTTGACCCATTGGCTCTCCCGCACCCGCCTGTGAGTTTTGCAGTCTTCAAACTTCCTGGTTCATGACTGTGGATTACATACGAATTGAGTTCGTTGGATATCTATGAATTACAGCGTATTTATTTTCGTAGGCATACAAACGCTGTATGAGAACAGCCTCAGAAAGACTAAAAGACAACATGAAGCATACGTTTTAGCCCGACTCGCTTTGAGGCGTTTTTGAAGCTGTTTTGACGCGTCTCTGTGTGATCGAGGGCTTAAGAACGTACCACCAGCTCGATATATTGTTGAACTTATGGACGATTCTTTGTCAAAATCAGCAGTGGCGAGGTGGAGAAACATCTCTTTGTGTCTCTTTCACTTTACAACTACAAAAATAAAACGTGAACTCAGCGACGTGTTCTGTCTGTCCGTCTCCTTCGCTTTGGTTCAGCACTACGGACAGCACCGGAACCGACACGCAACAACCAGCGCTGTCCGTGGTTCTGAAACAACAGCTAAACGATGCATCTCTGCCGAACCTTTTTTAAATTTTTTTTTTGCTGCACCACGTCCACATAATGCACGATGAACACGCACATATAGAAATGGTCAGAATACAAATGCACGTTTATTAGCTAGTTCCCCATTAGCTGACGTCGTGGCGGCCGCTAATCTTCCTGGAGGCCACAGAAAGAACAAAACACAATACATACAATACATGACGTGAGACATGCAGTTCGAACAGTACAGTCCGAATAGTTCAAATAGTACAGTCAGATACAAAGTCCAGTCAGAGACGAGGATGTATCAGAACCGACCGTATACATCGTGCCATAACTTCTTCCAAAGAAGGACCAGGAGTCTCCAGAAGTAATGGAGCTGTAGTCACATGGTCAGTGGCCTGAGGTGAGCCTTTAATTGTTTCTTTAAATGACAGTTCGTTGCCTGTATAAGTGACATGAGGAGGGAGGGCGTTCCGAGCTGTTATTGAACGGTAGATAACTGTAAGTTTGAGGAGTCATGTCAAAGTGCATGGCAGCAGCCATCGGGAGTTCGTGACGCTGACCGACATCGTCTGGATCATCCGAAGTTCAAATTTTGAGAGAAAGACACGGATACAATTCAGGCTTTTATTCATAAAAATATATAATCAAAAGTTACCTGGACCACGCCCCCCCCCCCCCCCCCCCCCGTCCCTCCCCCCCTTTGCTCCGGCGGTCTGTGAGGTCTGCCCTGAGTGCCTAATCACTGACACTTACTCCTGATTGCTCATTGTCCCGGTCAACACTCAAGATGCTCCGTCCTCTGCCTTCCTCTCGTTCCCAGGGGGGGGGGGGGCGGTCAGTCTCACATGGTCAAGAGACGAGCGGCGACTTCTCACTTCCTGCCTCGATCCGGAGGGTTTGATTCGCAGTCAGCTCTCCGCGGTCCGGCTGTTGAACAATGCTCATCATGCACTCGGAGGCCGTCCTTCCTTTGTGGCGTCTCAGCCCTGAGATGTTGAGGTGGTGATGGTGGGCTTTAGATTCAAACATGGCCTTTAGTGCTTTCATGGAGAGCAGCTCCCAATTCATCCAACAGCAGCACAGGCCTGCATCCTGGGAACTTACCTTCAGGCCACATTTGAACATCCACAGACTCCAGGGCGTCGTGTGGACCACACTCCCTTTGATGGGTTAGACGTGGATCTGGTCATTCCTCTGGTACGCACCTCACCAATCAAGGAAACCAAGGAAGTTTATTTTGGCAACTGGGAGGTTGATTCTGGAGCTACAAATAATAATTATTTTCATTTTTGATTCATGTCTTGATTACTTTTTCTTGTTGGAGAAATCTACCAATTGTTTATCCATAAAATGTGCCGAAAATAGCAAAAAATGTCAGTCACATTATGACGTCCTCAAATAGTTTGACTTACCCGACCAACATTCAAAAACCCAAATATATTCAATTTAGAATGAAAAGAAAACCGAGAAAGTCAGAAAATTGTCAAATTTGAGAAGCTGGAGGCAGCTAATGTTTTGCATTTTTCTTGACGTATGACTTAAAGACACAGTAGCGTTTAGGGGATCTATTGGCTAAATAGGATGTAAATATGCCAAATATACATTTTTGTCATTTATTGTGAACATTGTTATTTATCAATTCAAAACTATTTAAATTGCATCGTGTCTTTAACCTTCATATTGCCAAACTTGATTGCTCACCTCGTGACTTCTGTCCAGCCGATGCAGGAAGTGGTCTTCAGAGGTTAGAGGTCAAAGCTCTAGCGGTGAAGCGACGGCATCGTGTGAGTCTTCCACTAACACACAACAGCTCCAACATTTGATTCAAATGAAATCGCAGACTGTGGAGCACTTTGTAATTCATTGCTTTGTAGAGAACAATGCGTTTGACGAACCCATTCACTTATATTCTCATCGAGGGAAGCTGTGATTCACAGTCGCTCCTCTCTGCTTCACTTCTTATCTCATCGCTAAGCAACAATTCAGCCGCACGAGCCACGTGAGAGCTTCCTGTTGAGCAAATACTTTGTGGACTCTGAGAACAAAACTAGAGAAAACTAGAGAGCAGCGTCGATGAGCTGAACTCATCAAAGCGACGCGATATTTGCTGCGTCTCTCGTTTAGTTTCTGTGCTTCCAGCTCCTCACTGTCCGTCTGCACAGTTCATCTCGAGGCTTTCTCGTTAACATCGTTGGACTGTAAACTGTGTGTCGACAGTGCGGTGTTTGGATGGAGCTATTTGATGTTAAGCATCAATATTGAGTGTTTTACTACCTTCAGAGGGGATTTTTTTTAAATGCCATTATTCAAATTTCTGCTTTGCTTTGAGTGGATTGAAATGTTGAATCCACGCTGCTAAGAGGAGATGTTTGGTTCACTGTAAAAATAATAACGCACAACCCCGAACAGATGACGATCCGCCTTCTCTAATGCAGAGGGAACGGTTTAACAGCGAGGACAGCGGTGACCTCTGATCTTTTCCTTCATCGTGTTTGTAGTTCCTGCTGCAGTTCAGAGACACGCGAGGAGGAAACGTGTTCTAAGGTTCATTTCTGTACGAACAAAGTAAAAAAGAAAACAAACGGATTTAACCATGTTGTATAAACAGGAAACAGGTTTCCTTTTTGCTTCATAAATCAGAAAAACACGTTTTTTATTTAAAGTTTTTATTTTTGACGATCAAACTGCAACTTTGAACGTTGCCGATTAACTTTAAAGACGAAGCGAGATGTGTTCTTTTGAGGTTTCCTGGAGATTTGTTTGATTTAAAAAAATAATTTCAGCGGTGAGCAGCTCTTTCATGTCATTTGTGCATTGCATTGTGGGACAATAGTGTCACTCAACACATTCAAAAATCAAGCTTTTCAAAAAGAAAAAAGCAGCTGTGGACATACAAGCATGGACTTATTTAGGCAATAATAAATGTGCTGTAGTTGTAATCATTTTTTTTGCTCACATGAGACCACATGACCTGGTGAAGATGAATCTGGTAAACGGCGTCGGCTTGCTGCGTGAATGGAGCTAAATACACACATATCAAGTGTACGCCCTCCCTCCTCTCCTCCCGATGCCCTTCTTTGCAATCTCTCTATTACACACACACACACACACACACGCACACACACGCACACACACACACACACACACACACACACACACACACACACACACACACACACACACACACACACACGGGCTGAGCGGTGGTGTAATCCAATCAGAGCTCCTGAATGAAAGAGGGAGGAGGCGTTCATGTGGATTAAGGTGTACAACAGCTAACCTTATGGGATCAAATAAACACGTCTCTCCCAGGATCAGGGCCTCGCGCCGGAGGCCCCTCGAGGCCCCTCTGGGGCCCCCTACCAACCATACTGGTCTTTCTATATCACGTCACTTATCTGAGCGTGGTATATTCACACGGATGGGTTTACATCGCAGTCAGTGCAGAACAAGCAAGATGTGATAGCGAGTGAAATCATTTCAGACATTAGCGTGTTGTTGCCCCGGCATGGCTGCACGTCACGTTAATGCATCATCAGCATGGCTTTCCTATTAAGTTTGGACCAGGCAGCAAACCTGCAGTTCTGAAAAGTGAAGTCAAAGCTTCATGTGTTAAAGCTGCATTCTCTCTAGTGGCAAGAGGCAAGAGGCTCCTCCAGAGAGTGATTCTCAGCTTCCAGCTCACAATCAATCAGGTTACAATGAGCCCAGCAAACACCCAAAGAGCTGAAGTAAAGACAAGAATCTTATCAGCGCTAGAACTCATGACAGAGTTACTCAAAAGATAAAAAGCTGATGTGTTTGTCACCTGAAGACATGAACCCCTCCCCCCCCCCAAAGAACAACTGTTAGCTGTGGCTAAGTCACATGGAGGTTCAAACTGTGCATTATCGCTGTCAACGGTTCATCATCCCGATATCAAGATGAAACATTCCTGTGCTGATAGTGATCGAACCCTGAGAGAGTCAGAGCGCTGACTCATGACAAAAGGAGAGGATGTAGTCTGTTGATGGTGAAGAAACGCTCATCGGTCTGTGATGTGTTCCAGCTGTTTGCTGTTTGCTGTCATGTGGCTGCAACACGTTACAGACTCTTTGTCACAAAGTCTCATCCATTTAAGCTGCTTCGTCTGCAGACGAGCAGATCCTTTTGTTTCTTACTTTTGCATATTTACAGTTTTAGAAATAAATATATTACGATACTACTACATTTTCATAATTTTGTAATACAGTATTGTGCAAGTCAGATGTTATATAATAAATATAGAAGACCTAGACAGATGTGGTGCTTCTGATTGCACGATGGGACATTGTAAGTGCAGAAGACAATTCAGTGCAAGCACACAGATTATATTTCGTAGAGAAAGAAAGTGATTTCATTTGAGAAAACAATCACGTATTTGGACATAAAAGCATCTGAAACACACAGAAGTTCTCAGATTAGCTGAGATTGTGGCACATTTAAGGGTTCATATTTGTATTTTGGGTTCCTACCAGAACATGTTTGCGTGCTTTACTGTTAAAAAAACACTTGATTTTTCTAACACTGTCTGACTGAAAATACCTGTATTCATCGTCTGTCTGAAACGCTGCGTTTTAAGCGCCTGTCTCTTTAAGAGCCCCTCCCGAAAAAGTCCAGACTGATCTGATTGGTCTGTGTCTACTGCATTCTGTCTAGTGTCCACCAGGGGGCGACTCCTCTGGTTGTATAGAAGTCTATAGAAAATGACTCTACTTCTCTCTTGATTTATTCCCTCAGTAAACATTGTAAACATGAGTTTATGTCTCAATCTCTAGTTTCAAGTCTTCTTCAATACAGCATGATGTTCATTTAGTACATTATGGTCCATTTAGAGTCACACAGACCATGAAGCAGGGGATGCTTTAGGGCGGGGCTACAGTGATTGACGGGTCTCTACCACGGCGTTGTCCGGTCTGGAAGTCGTCCGTGATTTTGTCTTACAACTTTAACCCTTAACATTTTGATCGCCTAAAAAATGTCTTATTCAGCGTTCGATACTTAGCTCCACCCTCTCGTGTCTCTTCTGGTTGCAAAAGAAACGCAGATGGCAACAGTAAAACAAACCACCGAACGGCAGTCCACAAACCAATGGGGTGACATCACGACGACTACGCCCAAATATACAGTCTGTGTTGTAGACCAGTCTCAACATCACGGGTCGCTGTTACGGCTTGAAAACTGGGTATTTTTTCTGAAAGCTCTGATAACTTGGCACTGAATAATATAGAATTTTCTTTTAATGATGATAAAGCTCTATTTTGACCATAAACATGACAATATTTCCCATTTCTGCCCATATGACATGATGATAGTAACAGTCATCCTTCACACTAAAAGACAGAATCCATGCAACACAGCTGAAGCTGTCCAATGGGGCCGAGTGTGAAAAGGCCCTGTAGGTCAGCGGTCCTCCGTCCTGGACTCGAGGCTGCAGAGCCCCGCTGCTTTTCATTGGAACCCTCTAATGAGGGAGCGACTCCACACCGGGGCCAGCAGGTGAATGCAATTAGCTCCAATTATCTGAGCAGACAGAGAACCAGCAGCGCTGCTGGTGTGATGTAGTGATGGCATGGTGCCGCCAAACAAAGCCATCAAACAGAGCGGCCTGCTGACGCTACCGGTGGTGAATGTGTGGAGGCGAGACCCGTGTTATTCAGCAGAAACAGATGTTTCCCTGTCTGACTTTGGAGGTGTTGGTGGAAAATGGCGGCTCTTAAGCAGGCGGTATGATTCTGAGGGAGCTGACACCTTTGCTCGCTGAAACACTTCTTTTATTCCAATAATAATCACGTTAACGGTACAATCTGAATGGCAATTCATTCTGCTTTCTAAGACAGGAATCACATTGTTGCTTTGATAGGAAGTTTAGGAGAAAACTACTCGCATATTTTGAGTAGTTTGTTGTTCTTAAGTGTAAATAAAAGAAATATTAACTCTTTATTAACTACATTATTAACTCTTCCATCATTGTGTGACCTCTTAATATTTATTTTTAGGACATGGTGCATGTTGGCAACCACTGCTCCAGTGACACACATTTGCTGGTGGTGAGTGGAGCCACAAGGCCCAACCCTCCATGAACCAGCCCGACCCGAGCCCAAGCCAGATAAAAAAACAGAATTCAAACTTTTTATTTTTGAATTTAAATGAAAGCACAAAGCCAACGCCGTGCATATACAGAACATCTTGACTGGCCTGCAAAGAGCCCTGAACCATGACCCCATCCAAGACCTTTAGGATGAACTGGAGCCAGACCTGATCCCCAACACAGTGCTGGACCAGCAAATCACATCTGAGCATCATTCATTCAAATGAATTTAGAAACCAAACCGCTGACTGGAGCCATGAATATTTGTGTTTTTCCTAAATGTTACAAAATCTGACAAATAGATTTGAGAATATAATGCACACTCGCAATATCTTTACATAACAATGCACACAACTAAATCTTACAGGAAGCACTCAACGGACATTCAGTCTATTAACGCCCAATGAGCACTGATTGTGTATTTCCAGTCATTGAGAGAGAGAGAGAGAGAGAGAGAGAGAGAGAGGCTTCATAAATTAGTGTGTGTGTGTGTTGCGACTGTGTCGAGGACAACGTGAACAGAGGACGGGAGAGCAGGAAATGCAGATACACACAAAAAAAAAACGTGTTGAGGAAACACACATAGCCAGTTGCCAAGGCAACCAGGAGCTCGTATGAAAGGCGTGAGGAGGTGGAGCACGGAGCCAGTCTGACAAGCAACACACACCGTGTGTGTGTGTGTGTGTGAAGGTGATGCAGTAACGTGTGTTTTTGTGCTTATTCTTGTGCTGACCCATAATGAGGGGGGGGGGGCATTAACAGCCAGAAAGAGTAAATCACAAAAGATGCTGTTTCCATTAACCGTCGTCTGCTTTCCAGTTACTCTAAATTGAATAACGAGATGTCGCTTTGCGGCTGGAGAAACATTTTCACCCCCCGGCCGTGAGTTTGCTTACAGTGTACGCGTGTTGAGGCTGAACACGACAAAAGGATTTATCGCCACAGCTGTCACATTACAGTCGAGGCCATGAGGCCTTTTCAATGCAGCGGCAAAGACCCCAGATCAGTCGCAGCGTGAGTCTATGTTTCATCAAGAACAGTGTCGCTGAGATTTAACAGCCCCGTCCAAGCCCAAAGAGTGTTTAACTCAAGGAGGCAGAGCCCTGTTTCCTCAATCCTATGTTCCCTCAGTCCTATGTTTCCTCAGCCCTATGTTTCCTCAGTCCTATGTTTCCTCAGCCCTATGTTCCCTCAACCCTATGTTTCCTCAGCCCTATGTTTCCTCAGCCCTATGTTTCCTCAGCCCTATGTTCCCTCAGCCCTATGTTTCCTCAGCCCTATGTTTCCTCAGCCCTATGTTTCCTCAGCCCTATGTTTCCTCAACCCTATGTTTCCTCAGCCCTATGTTTCCTCAGCCCTATGTTTCCTCAGTCCTATGTTCCCTCAGCCCTATGTTTCCTCAGCCCTATGTTTCCTCAACCCTATGTTTCCTCAGCCCTATGTTTCCTCAGCCCTATGTTTCCTCAGTCCTATGTTCCCTCAGCCCTATGTTTCCTCAACCCTATGTTTCCTCAGCCCTATGTTCCCTCAGCCCTATGTTTCCTCAGTCCTATGTTTCCTCAGCCCTATGTTTCCTCAGTCCTATGTTCCCTCAGCCCTATGTTTCCTCAGCCCTATGTTTCCTCAGTCCTATGTTTCCTCAGCCCTATGTTTCCTCAGTCCTATGTTCCCTCAGCCCTATGTTCCCTCAGCCCTATGTTTCCTCAACCCTATGTTTCCTCAGCCCTATGTTTCCTCAGCCCTATGTTCCCTCAATCATATGTTCCCTCAGCCCTATGTTTCCTCAGCCCTATGTTTCCTCAGCCCTATGTTTCCTCAACCCTATGTTTCCTCAATCCTATGTTTCCTCAGCCCTATGTTTCCTCAGCCCTATGTTTCCTCAACCCTATGTTCCCTAACCCCTGTTCCCTCAGCCCTATGTTCCCTAACCCCTGTTTCCTCAGCCCTATGTTTCCTCAGCCCTATGTTTCCTCAACCCTATGTTTCCTCAGCCCTATGTTTCCTCAACCCTATGTTTCCTCAGCCCTATGTTCCCTCAGCCCTATGTTCCCTCAGCCCTATGTTCCCTCAATCCTATGTTCCATCAGGCCTATGATCCCTAACCCCTGTTCCCTCAGCCCTATGTTTCCTCAGCCCTATGTCCCCTCAGCCCTGTGTCCCCTCAAAATAATGTGTTTTCTGAATAATAATTTATGTAAACGTGTTCTAGTAGAAACACAAAATACAAGTATGAACCTACAAATAAGCCACATGTCTCCTTTAAAATGTAGACGTATCCTTTAGAAAACAGAACCGTCAGAATATGAAATGGCTGCTTTTCAGTATTCACACATACGTCACATGTTGTTGGTACAAGCTTTTTAAGGAGCACCTGCAGTCTGCTTCACGGTGTCCTGTTGTGTTTTAAATAATCGCTGACTTCGTGTTATACTTTGAAACTGGGACGTGAACTACTGAAGTAAAACGTTCCCTCCACCCCTAGTTAGCCAGTCGTGGTTTGATCCGATTCCAATCATTAGTTGATATTTATCTCTTCACTGAGACGTCCCACGGATGTCGGGGCGTGAGGCCAGCAGGCTGAGGGGTCGGGGGTCGGGGGGGGGGGGGGGGGCCTGGTGGACATGTTGTGGTTTGTCTCGTCCGTTTGAGGGAAACAAAAAGACACGAGGACACAGATTTCCTACCCATTAACCTTCCATTGTTGCAGAGGTTGGAGAGGTGACGGGGGGGTCAGCAGTGATGTCGTGTTTAATGGGGTGACGGTGGTGGTCTGCCCGACCTCTGACCTCTGCCTGGTCACAAAGGGGAAAACAAACATACGTTCTTTTTCAATGGGCTCTAACTCACGAGGGACAGCTCGCGGTGTTCCAGTTCATTAAATGGATTTGAACTTTTGCTCTGTGGTCAAGATGAGTCAGCGGTGATGAAACGTCTCTCCCCTCAGACCGAAGCACCAAGCCAGGAGAAACCAAAGGTCTGGTATCAGCACAGGTTCAACCAGTGTGACGCTGCTTTGTTTTAGCTTGAAAGGTTCATGTTGGTTACTACAGTAAACATTTACCTTTACTTTGACACTGACATAGACACTGGTGAAGGATTTACAGCAATCACAGCGATAACGTTTGCTCTTCTTGATCACTAAAATGTAGTTTCATCAACTTTTCACGCAGTGAAATCTGTCTGTTCTCCGTCAGCATTGGTTTGCTTCCCAGGTCCAAAGACAACGAGACGTCCGGGTCAAACTCAAGACTAAAGTTGTTGGAAAAGTGAATGTTTTAGATGAGAAATATCTTATTTTTAATCTGCATTAGTTGAACATACTTCAACATGTAGTTTCAACCCAGTCCCTTGGAAGTAACATTTACTTTGTTTCTGAAAGTTCACCAAGTCCACAAAGATGTGTGTTCTGCCTTGCATAGAATGGAAGTGAATGGGTGGCAAATGGTCATTTTAGAAATTCATTTTCATTCTGTGTCACCAGCTTCACCACAACATCACTTCCCACACAGCAGCCACGGCTCCTGCAGGACGTGGTGACATATTTCAAGGTTGTCGCAGATTTCATCCCCTCCTTCCATGCTCAATTGTTTTGGCATCCTAATGTAGCCTTTGACATGAGAGAGAGAGGCGGAGATAATCAATATAATTGGCTTTAAAATTCTCATCAGGCCATGTTCTGCATATCCAGCAGAGTCTTCCTTTCAATGCTCACTTTCAGGCTATAAGATGGCTAAATATAGACGCAACCCCACTTATAGGGTTGAACTGGAAGTGTTTCATGCAGCCCAGTCAGCAGGAACAAATGTTGCATTGTGTGTTTCTGTAAACCACGGATACTTTAAATTATTATTTTATTACAACATTTTTCCATTTGATCAGATCAAAGTAAAGTATATCGAGCAAGAGTTATTTAAAGTTGCATGGCATTATAACGAGTATAAATAACAAGAAAGTCCTCTGAGGGCGGGGGAGGGGTCAAGCAATCACAAGTCTTTTACCCAGGAGACTGTTGTTCATGTCCCGCGAGAAACCAAAAGTACGCTTGTTATGTAACGATGTGCAAGAACGGTCGCTATGGATTGTTTTTATTTATTTATTCTAGTTACATTGTTCCGCGACATTGTTGCACAACGTTGTTGCGCTGTTGCATTACGGTGTTGCGTTAAGCTGTTTCGTGACGATTGTTGTGACGTTGTTGCGTTACGGTGTTGCGTTACGGTGTTGCGTTAAGCTGTTTGGTGGCGTTGTTGCGTGACGTTGATGCCTTACGTTCTGTTACATTCCGCTGTTCCGTTGCGTTACGCCGGGACGTTGCGCCCTGACGTTACGCCAATCATTGTCTTTTTTCATTGTCCAATCATTGTCTTCAGAGTCACATGAAGAAGTGACGGGAGAAACTAAAACAAACCATAATTCAGCTGAAAATTCATAACTGGACTGTTTATCATGATTATTAAACGAATGCTGCTGGTCCACAAATTATACAAATAAAGTTTGAATTATTTAAAGTGATTTTTCTGTTGATCCAAGTTTCCAAAGATAACCAAAGAATCACGCAAACTTTTTAGGAGGTGTAAAAAAATGAACAATATTTCCATTTGATGGAGTGGTCCATCCATGAAAAGTCTTCTGTTGGAATGTTTCAGTGTAAACATCATATCGCTTCAATGGAGAGCTGGAACAACATATCATTATGTTATTACATATTAATGATATTACATGTTACATATATGAGATACCGTCAGACTTCAGCCCTGCGTGAGTTTTGAAATGCTGTCCAGTAGAGTATTACAAACCGCTGTGCAGTGTTTTGGCATCTAATAAGACTTTAAACACATTAATCTGTTACTGCAACTGGACTTTATTATATTATGTGTCTGTTTTAAATCATCAGGGCTGTTTTCAGTGTGAATCGCCTCTAACGATGAATCTAAGGAAAACAAAAGGAGAAACTGTTTTGGCGTGTTTTACAGTATTTTACTGTCTTCTCTGATCCAAAAAAAAATGACAAAATGACAAAAAATGCCACAAAGCCTCCAAAAACCAGACAGACTCATCTCTGAAGAGTCTGAGTCCTCTGAATAAAACACATTTCATGCAAGTCACTGAACATTTCCTGTTCTTCAGGAACAATACCACCCACAGCCACCGAACACAAGGAACCCAGACGGCGGCTCTCCTGCGGAGGCCGTCACAAAGTCTCACACCGCCCCGAAGAACCTCAACCCTCCGCACTGCTTTTACTTTATTTTTTGATATGTGGCCCTGATGTGGCCACAGTGACACAATGCTCCAGATTTAATGTTGGGGGGGGGGGGGGGGGCGTTGTTGTTGAGAGGCCGGAGGGCGTGGCGGTGACTGTTAAAACGCAGACACTGACAGTCGCCTTGAACTTGAACCCCCCGTGAGCTCCCCTTGACCTTTCCCGTGCTCCTCTCTGCCCTCGCCGGCGGCGGCGGCCTTTGTTGAGCTGTCGGCATTAACTCTTCGCGCCCCCTCCTTTAACACTCTCTCCTCCACACCTCCCCCCCGAGGGCCAAGCCTCCTCCTCTTCTTCTTCTTCCTCTTCTTCTTCTACTTCCCCTGCTTTTTCCCAGACCCATCTGGTCTGTGGCAAACGCCCCAGTGCGGTATTTTGTTTTCCCAGAATGCTAATCTGACCCGAGTTTTTTTTTTTTTTTTTTCTTTTTTTTTTGGCGGGAGATTCTCTGCTGGATTCCCGTGATGAGTAAAACCAGCTCTTGGGTCCGTTGCAGGATCAGGATTCATGTTTGCCGGTGATTAAAACAGTCACAGAGTTGGTGTTTTTTGGGGGGAATTCAATGAAAAAACATAAATCTCATTGGACCTCATTGGTCATAAATCTGTTGGACCCTCTCCAACATTCCAGCCTGTTGCCCCAATAAACATGCACTGGAACCCCGAACGCTGATGTTGGTTTTTTTGATCCTATAAGACTGTAAAACCACGTTCATCCCCCCCCGTTTACAGGATGTTTGCCTCCTAACTGTACTCTCTCCCAGGAGGTCTGCCCTGATTGTGTCTCGCACCATCATCATCATCATTTAAATATTTCATTTGAGGTTTTTTTTGTCATTTCTGAGAGATTTGTTGCCAAAATTAGGACCTGTCACTGATCAAATACTGCAGTGCGACTTTCAAAGGAGATGCGTTACATTTTTTGATTGAGTCAAAACACCTCGATGGTGATAAGAAACTGCCTGGATGCTTGCAGGGGGGGGGAGGAGGAGGAGGAGGAGGAGGAGGAGGAGGAGGAGGAGGAGGAGGAGGAGGAGGAGGAGGAGGAGGAGGAGGAGGAGGAGGAGGAGGAGGAGGAGGAGGAGGAGGAGGAGGAGGAGGAGGAGGAGGAGGAGGAGGAGGAGGAGGAGGAGGAGGAGGAGGAGGAGGAGGAGGAGGAGGAGGAGCCGAATGATTTAATCTGCTAATTTTTCTCAGGTCTTTTGGCTGTTGACAGGCAAGTGTAATGGTCCTTCAAGTAATGGAATCAGCCACTCAAGCAACACACACATGCACACACGCATGCAGACTCGCTCTCACACACACACACACACACACACACACATTCAGCCACAGAAAGCACGCCTGTTTTGCATATGAATGACATCACCGTAAAGTTTTTTCTGGAGAGGTTTTGGCGGTTGGGGAGGACGGAGAGTGTGGGGGGGGGGGGGGGGGGGGGCATGAAAGGGGAAACATTAGTCAAATCACTTCCCGCTTCAGTCGCCCGCCCCGGCCAAACTACTTGACATTCCACGACAGGGCTCTCTGGCATTCAAGGAAAGCATCCTCACTGATCCGGACGTCCTCATCAGGACTGAGCTGCAAGATTTTTGCGAACCTCTCCTTCATTACGCAAATACATAAGCTCCAAGAAATTGGTTGGAGGTGTGAGTGGAGTTTAAGCTGCGGAAGCTGCACGCTGCCTGTACATAATGACAACACTCAGTGTTGGACGCGTCGTCGCTGGTCACCTGGTTTTGGTGATTTTCATGTTTTTAACTCAAGTTGAAGGACTGAAGGTCCTCGAGCACCAAATCTATGAGCTACTCAGCAACGGAAAGAAGTTCAGGGATGTCCGGCTCGGGAACAAGACTTTAAATGTATTTCTGTAAAACAGACATTTTGAGAATCGTGTGAAGGCCTTTGAGCGTATAGTTGGTGGTGAAACCTCGGGGCACTGTGTCGTGCACCTCTGAATTCTTTTGTAACTTGGTGTTCACGTGTAACTATTTACATGTTACGGGATTTTACAAAGATGGCCAATTGGTTTCAAGATGCTTTAGAAACACGAGGTCTTAATAATCTACATTTCAGTAAATATTTTGCAGCCAAATCAAATAGTTTACAGGATATGCAACCTTTGTTTCTTCTCAACACGTTTAATACTTAATACTCTACTTAATACTCTTTTCTTTACAGGGTTTGCATAAAGGTAATAAAATAGTCCATGAATATTAGTTACAATCCCTGCTTGTCGTTGTGGAGGTTGGTTTATGGCGTTTGGCCTGTTACACCTGGTCTATGGTCATATCTCTGCGTTACACTCGTTTCAATCATTTTGTCTTCACTCTGGCGTTCCGTAGAACAATGCCGTGAACAGCTCACAGTATCAACGCCTCCGTTCATGCTCGGAGCTCGCGTGCCGTCTGCGTCAATATAGTTTTTCAAACATTGTTTTTTTGTCATAAATACTTTCACACAGAACCTGAATATCAAGCGACGTAAAAGCAACGTAATTATTCCCGGAACACGGTTGGTTTTTATGAGCTTTCGAGCAGCGAATGAAGTCATTTGAGTTGCTTTTATATTTGTGAAACATCAACACAGAGTTTAAACCAAGACGGAAAACTTTGTTACTTGATTCAACGCAGCGCAGAGCTAACACTTAAAAGCCGTTAAAACAGTAGTACTGAAAAAGTACCACGACATACCAATACATTACCAATACTTCCCTCAGAGATGTAGCAGAACAGAAGCATAAAGTTACAAGGAAAAGGAAATACAGATATCTCAACAATGTTACTTCCCACCACTGGTTTAACTGGTGACATGTAACTTGAAATCTAGAAATCCGAAGAACCTT
>CM051695.1:27424903-27504903 GCA_028022725.1 Lycodopsis pacificus
GGTCTTGTTTTGTTGAGAGGACTACAGTGAATAAGCTTGTTAATGGTAAATTTACAGCCCCAGCATGTGGCCTAATAAAACCAGGGGATAGAGGGGATGATGAGAATGATTGCGATTTTGTGTGTGTGTGTGTGTGTGAGTGAGTGATGAGGAGGACGAGGAAGGGGGAGGTTAGAGAAAGGGAGAGAGAAAAGTGGAAGGCGCCGGTAATTAAGAGTCCAAAAGAGTGTGAGAGGCGCACAACGCTCAAAGCAAACTTTGAGCGTGGATTCCTCACTTTTTATTTATGCAACCCCCCCCCCCCCCCCCCCCCCCCCCCCCCCCCCCCCCCCCCTCCCCTCGCTCCCCTCGCTCTTTACTTGTGTCCCCCATGCTGAATGAATAGCTATCACGGTGCTACGGTGTCCCATCTAGCCCCCCAACAAGCCCTTTCTCTACACCCCCCCCCCCTCCCCCATCCTACACAGCTCTGAATGGGGAGCCGGATTGAGCAAACAGTCAGGCTGTCAGCTCAATAGGAGGTCTGGCCGTGAACTTGAAGTCCTTCCCAGGCCCCCAGCCTCACATTAGTGTGGGAGGGGTTGGTGGAGGTGGTGCTGGGAGGGGTGGTTTGGCAGCCAGACTTTTGGGGGGCCCCTACGTGCCAGTGTTGGTGGGGGGACCCCTGCCACAGAGGTTCCCAAGGCTGGTGCTCTTGCTGGAGCAATGGGGGCAGGGTGCCCCAGCTGCCTGCTCCCCTCCCTCTGCAGCACTCAGTCTGGGCAAGGAGGGGTGCTGACGATGGGGTTTGTGCAGACGGGACAGTGTCTGCTCCCCTGCCAGAGCTCTAGACCCTCACACACACACGCACACACACACACACACACGAACATACAGATCCAGACACAAGCTGCCGGCCGTGCCCCCCCCCCCCCCCTCCCCTCACCTCCACTGGCTCCCGGCCCTCCCAGGCTTCTCATCATCTCATTAGCCAACGCCAGCCACTCCACTGTCTACCGTTTGCATTGTTTTGGGCTCTGCATAATTTACACAGTAAATTGAGAAGGACCCCGGCCCCCTTCACTCAATCCACCACCTGTTTTGCGGAGGCCTGGCAGTGATTAGTGCGCTTTTTTGGGGGGTTTGACACAGTTACCACAGCACTTCTCGGGGAAAGCCAAGCGACGTCTTTTTTAAGGCGGCATCATCAAAAATAGAAATGCAGAAAGCTTGCCATGACCTAATTAGAGAAGCGGTCTCACTTGTAGTTTCATCCGTGTCAATATTGGAAATCAGTGGAGTTAAACACTTGCGTTGGCTTGTCTCCTTGGACCTTCGATGAAGAGATGCTTTCGTGTGTTTGAGCAACAGTCTCTCTTTCCTCTCCCACCTTGACCCAAAGGTCTGCAGTCCCTCTGTTAGCCCTCCGGACTGGCACCCTCCTGTACGTTAGCATTAGCATTGTCTCTCTGACCTCCACACCAAACAAAAGGAGGTCTCTCTGTTGCGAGCACAATGGCGTGCACTGTTTACCGGCTGCCTTACCTAATCGGGCCCGGCCGACGCTAATTGGTGTTTTGGTTTAAGCGGTTTTCATAAAGTTGGGAGCTCCTCCGTTTGGAATAACACCGCACCATAACGAGCTCGCTCGGGGGAGAACAATACTCGACTTGTCTGAGCACCGACTGCCCTCCGACGCTCGCCACTCGCACAAAGAGGCTTTCCAGTGAAGCTCTGCCTATCGAGGTCCCACTTCTTCTCCATCTCTTCCCCAGTATGTCTCCGTCTCTCTCGCCTGTTTCGTGTTGATCTACTGCGCTGCCCCTCGATGAGAACATGATGAGCGAGCGGTTCATGGATATCATCAGGTTGCACTCGATGTGCCCACCTTGACATCAATTTAAGGAGTCGAAGAAGAACAGAAGAGGTTTCTCAGAATGACTCTAAAAGTCAGAAGTCTGTTTGAGCCGACTGCAATAATAATAATTGAATAACTACCACTTTTGTTTTACGTCTGTGGCCAAAATATAGCTCACAAATCCTCGCGCGTTCTGCCGAGTTATGTATTGTTGCCTCTGTTATTGTCCAGAAGGCACGGCTTGCATCGTGTCTCCAAAATGGCAGCCGCCGCCATGTCGGGGCACACACACACACACACACACACACACACACACACACACACACACACACACACGTGTGTGGGGATGGGCATGAGAATTCCCAAACGTGGAAAGAAAACATGGCGCTTCGGAGGACAGATGCCCACTGAAAGCCTCCTGAGAGAGAGAGAGGCATTGAGCAGAGTGATTTAATGTGAACACACATACAAAACATGCCCCGCCCACATCGACTCTCCCCCCACACCACCATCCCCCCTACCCATCAGCGCATCTTGTGAATCGTGCAATTAACAAACACATCCGAGGTGATTAAAAACGGAGGCTGTCGCCCGCTGGAGGAAGGGAGCGAACAGGGAGGAGGAGGAGGAGAGGATGGAGTGTCGGGGTTGGCGCCGGTGGAAAGACGCGGCATGGCGGGCACTGTGGGTTTTTGGTGTGTTACCTGCACTGACTGGTCTTTCCACTTCCATTTCATGCCAGCGTTGCTCTAAGATGGTGGCGCGGGGCTGCGTCTCGCTGTACAGGAAAAAGGGGGCAGTCTGCTGAGGATGGAGCAGAGGAGGAAGGGAGGAGGAGGAGGAGGGAAGAGGCGATGCAGAGGAGGGCGAACAGAGAGGGAGGGCAGAATCAACCGAAACCCCTCCTTCTCCTCCTCCTCCTCCTCCTCCTCTGTTTTTCGGTCTCCTTTCTGCCAGCTTTCCTTCAGTGGTGTGGTTGGTAGCCTGCACAGAAAAACGTGGAATAAAAAAAATCAGAGGGCAAGAAGACAAAATGATGGACTATCCATGAAAACGCACTTGTATAGTTCACGGAGGCATATGAATGCAAGCTATGCATGCATGTGAATGCATGTATACACACACACACACACACACACACACACACACACACACCAACACCTTTTCATGTCTGTTCTCATGGTACAGTCTGCCCCTGAGCATGCAAATGACTTTCATTATGCAAATGCATGCAAATCAGATCCAACCATCTGAGAATCAAGGGTGGGAAAGAAAAAAAGAAAAAAACTCGACACAGAGATTGAATGAAAGAATGAAAGAGAAAAAGGGGACAAGAGAAAAAAATCCTTTTGAGTGGCAGGAGGCGGTAAGTTAGGTAAATGCTCTGTGGAGAACAACGCTAGCCCGGTCGGACAAACACGATTACCTCCTTTTATCGCGTCTACGACTTAATTTTTTAAATTTCATTCACCGGGTTTCTTTAATTTACGCGAGGTGTCTGCCTTTCATAGCGAAAGGCTTACCTGTATGTAAACACCACGCTACTTAAACTCAAGGACGCCGATGATGCTCTACGTTCCCGTCACCTCGTTCTTTGCATCCGCAGTTAAGCATCGCTGGAAATAATGCAGCATTTTTTCAGCATTGGTAGAACTGTAAACAGCTGTTCGGCACTGTTTACGCTCGGCAGTTAAGCTAACGTGAATATGCCGGTGAATCCTCATCTCGTGTTATTGTGCAGTTCTTAACAGCTGACTCGAAGCCCGTGCTCTCAATTCAAATACTCTCTCACTGCAGCCATTCTCATCAACAGGATGCTCTGTATGTGTATCTGCATCAGTGCAAAATAATAAGCAGGACTAGCTTAAAGCTACTCATTAGGTGGCTAAATGCTAGTAGCACTAACACAGATCGACCACTTTGGATATCGGATGAAAAGGGGTGATCATTTTAATTGCTTGAAATCAGCATCTGTCTTTTCCAAAATCCAAAGTCCCTCGTCTCACACCTGCACATGGAAACCTGCGGAGCCTAAAACCAAAGTACAGCACAATGTAGCTCGCCAGGTTCAATATTCACGAGCAGGTGGAGGTCTACATCGCGCAGGTTTAGCTGCATAGTTCGTGAACCCTATCTATTGAAAGAAATCAACAAAGAAAGCTGACTGATCGGTGAACAGAGCGCGCTCTCTGATTCTGCTAATGCTCTGAGCCCCGGCAGAAAGCGTCCTCCATTAGCCAGCGGAGGAGGGAGCCAGCTTTTGTCTCTGGGTGTCAGCAGGGGAAGGCTACGTCTGAAATTGGAATAAGGTGGTAAGAACAGGGGTGACTCGGAGTGTGAGAGAGTTGGGGTGGGGAAGCGGGGAGGAGAAGGACTAACAGGGGTGGGGTACTGCTGAATGGTGGCAAACCTCTCCTAATTGGCACTTGACATTTTTTTGCCACTGGCACTGGAGTGGGCCAGCTTTCAAGCCCTCTCCGGATCCTTGTTGGAAAAGTGCCTTATGCAAATATGGCGAATGGGCTCTATTGTGAAGCCTCTGATATTAACAGCTCACGCAACAATGAAATTGTGTGCTCACTCTGGACTCGTAGGTGTGTGTGAGAGAGAACGAGACAATGGCAGCGGGAGCAGCTTCAGTCTGAACAGACCCTTCATCGGATGCTTTGCCAAGTCATTTCACCAGAATGGGCTTTTTTTCTGAGGGCCGAGCTTCTCGGTAAAAGCTTTATTAACGACTGAAGCAAACAAATGCGTGCACTGTTTTCCTCTGGCTCTGAGAGCGTCTGTTTATATACTGCTGAATGGCTCGATTTATTGTGGTTGGGAATACTGACGGTATGGATAGAAAAGACTTCACTCGTTTCTCTTTGAAAGACATTTCCCCTCTTAAAACATCACTGTCTCCGTTCTAAATGTGAAAATGTATTCATGCCTCAGCGCCGTGCCGCACTCCCTCTGATATTTCTTTCTTCCTCTGTGTGCCCACATTGTTTACCCTGAACTCGCTCCCTTGGGTGAGCACAGCTCGAGATCTGACGATATCTGCAGGATCCCTTTTGGAGGCAAAACTTGGCAAATCACTGGAGAAATGTTGCAGACGTGAGCTACGTTTTCAAAAGCAGTGAGAAACGATGAAGAGGCCAGTGCTAGACAGCTGGGCCAAACACGCTCTTGACTAAAACTTCTAAATCGACGAGGTCTGAAGCGTTCTCGACGTCTGAGAACACAAAGAAAATTTCGTCTTTATCTCCGCACGAACTGAAAACCAACAGGGAGGCAAACAGAGCGACGGGTCAGACAACAGCAGTGAAGCCCCCGTGTGGTCCGAGCACAGTCAAAGTACACCTGTTACTGCTACGTTGCCAAACTTAATCTCCTTTGTCTGGCAAGGCCCATTGACTTTTGCAACTTGGGGGGTGGAAGGGAATGCCGAAGAATAACAGGGTCTGGCCTTCGGTTTGGCCTTCTGCTCCGGCCCAACAGCGAAGCCATTTTACAAACCCCATTGGTGTGTTCCGTTGAGTAAAAAGAGAGGCAGAGGAAAAAAAAAAGGGGCAAGAATCACTGGGTCTTATTCAGAAAACTGTCTGGCTGCTCGGACCCGACGGGGGTGAAAGGGAGGCAAAGGGGCGCATTGTCCCTCAGTGACAAGTGGACTAGCTCTATTGACTGTAAAGTCTACTGGTGGGGAGGCGAGTAGGACTCGACCACAATGGCTGTTTTTCTGTTTGACACTTAGAGTCTAAATCTGCTGCTAAGACAAACCCTCCTCCCTCCTCCGCCTCCTCGTCGCACCCCTCCCTGCCTTCGCGCACTCTTTCTATTTCCAACTCCGCCATGGGACACAGACCAAAGGCCCTGAGGTGGCTTTTAGGAACTCTCCGATCTCCGTGCCATTTTCGGGGAAGGCAGAAAGCTGAGACAGTCTCTGCTCTGGGGTCCCCAGTGTGAAGTGCTCGTGATATAACTGTGCCACACACAGAGCCAGCACAAAGCATTTTGCACCATGACATGCGTCTCCCAGGGCACTGCTTAGGGTATAAACACAATCTGTCCAAGACTTCAGTTCCCATTTAGCGCCAACACTGTAACTGACACACAAAAAAAGGCAGCAAAAAAGAAGGCAACTTATCTTTACACTGCTCAAAACGTGCACCTGTTAAATTCGTAAATGCACCCGGCTCAGACGTGCACGTGCTCGGATATTAGTCAGGCACAATCCTCAGTCTGTCATTTACAGTAACAGATCAAAACCACGGCATGCTACAAAGTCTACGCTGTAATAAAAACAAGCCGGCAGCAGCACAGTAGAAAGGGAGCCGGGTACTACTTTCCCCATCCAAGAAGGTGACATCTCCGGCTGTCACTTCCCGTCAAGGCCCTCGTTCCTCTCTCTTACTGAGCTGAGCCCAGAGCTCAAATGTCACACTCAGCACCTGCAATGCAGCAGACAGGCAGACACAACTGCAGGGCTCGGAGAAATTGACATCGCGAGGTGAGGTTGCCACGCAAGCTTTTAGGGAATTTCACTTTGGCCCTGCACAACTGCTTCGACTTTGTACCATGTCAAGCTGAACATAGCCAAACTCCAGGGTTGATGCTTTAGCCGAGCCATGTTGAGACAGCAAACCGCCATGTGGAATATGGATTACAATTGGAGTTCACCGCTTAGCCGTGTAGCTCCAAAGCCTTGAGACCTTGGGGACAATCCTTAACGGTCTCTCTCAGCAGGAGCGACCCTCTAGCTTTGATGGGCAGGAAAGAAATCACACCTTCAATCAGCCATCAGAGGCCTTGAGGTTGGAGATCTGATTGACCAATTACTCCTCACCATGAGCTCCGGCAAAGAACCTTAGGGCTGAGATTGTTCTCTTCTCGCTCATGGACCTCGTCACCGGGGGGACTTTCTGCTTGATTGCCCCTGGACCACCCCCCCCTCCCCTCTGGAGCCTTGCAAGCACACACACAAGCAGCATTGAGTGAGATCCCATCGGGGCCTTTTCCACATGGTAGCACCTCACGCAATGGAGGCTTTGCCACGGCCCATTCACAACGAAGCCAACTGTCACGTCAAATCAAACAACGGCCAGGACCCCAAATCAAACATCTTTTCATGCAAACGGGAGAAAGGAGTAGGTGGGAAGGAGAAAAAAAAATCAACGACTAACTTCACAAAACTGGCCTCAAACAAATTCTTGTCTGATCGCTGAGCCCGGATTAACTCGGAGGGAGCATTCTTAACTCACACAAGCCCGTCCAAGTTGGAACATATCTATAATTCATAGCTCCGTATGTGGCTCCTGTGATGTAAAAGGCCCACGATTCCTCTCATATTGCATGTTCTCTTAATGCCAAAGATACAACCCGGCAAAGCTGAAATTCATGTGAATGAAGCATTGACCGAACTGGCTAGCAAAAACTGATTAGCTAACAGCGACTTGTTAAACGACTTGTCAAAGTCTTTGGTGAATCAGTGTGGGTCCTTTCCAGCGATGCCCCGTCACTCCTAGCCATGTGATACTATGGCTAAGCCCCTGCATGCAGCCCCCCACACACAAGGATCATGGGGCTTACTAGATTAAAAGTGATCCTGTTGCACCAACCGTACTGCTATGGATCACTGCCACTGGCTGCAGGGAGCTGAACGCAATATGTGTGGCAATGTGCCATTTATTTCTACCTGCCTCCCAACCATAGTCTTACATTTCTCAATGTCGATGGATCGAAACGGCAAAAACAGACGGTCTCACAGTAAAGTTATTAAAAGGCCATGTGGACCTATATGCACTCTCTCACACACACACACACACACACACACACACACACACACACACACACACACACACACACACACACACACACACACACACACACACTTAACTAGCAACCTACCTTTTGCAGCATTCGGGTCCCAACTCCTTTTAAATGTCGTCCATTTTCTTCATTTTCTTGCAGTTCTTGTGGCAGTTTGTGCTTTTTTTGGAGGGAAGCGCGTTTTGGGGTCTTGATGCCTTTTCAGGAGTGTAATGGGATTCTTGTTACTTTCGGTTATCTAGCTTTATGAAGAATGTACATCACTCATACAGCTAGATAACCAAAGATAACAACCAACCCCTAAGGCTACCCATCCTCTCAAGCCGCGGGCGTCGTGACATGGCCGAGGTTCTGACCTGCAAGCAAAGAAGAAAGTTGGTGACACAAACATAATTACATGTCTTTTAATTTGACATGATTTGAATGATCACTGACCAACTTGGTAAAGTGTTAGAATTAATGTAAATCATCAGCAAAGTCTAGAAATCCCCCGAAAAGAAAACAGCAGTTGACGCCAACTCTGAACAAAGACGTTACTCTTCTGCCGCTGGGCGTTTTTCCCCTCACTCAACCTACAGCGGCCCTTAAATGTCCTGACCCCTTCATTTTGTGACGTCACCAAGTGGCCCCTCACCCCGCCTCAAACCGCCTCGGCCAATCGGAAGCCTCCCTTTGTGTACAGAAAGCTTTGATTGGTCCGCAAGTAAGGCCTCTATACCAAAAACTCTTCCGTCTTCCGTCAAACCAGTCCAAACCGGCTATGGCGCCAACCCTCCCTTCTCCGGCCCGGCGCCCGTCCCTATGGCGCGTCCGCCTCACCCGCTGACTGGCTCCATAGGAGGGTGATGGCTTCAAACGCCGCCCCCCCGCCGCGGCCCAAATGCATTTTTAAATTAAAAGATCCCGGCTGTTTGACTACAAAAGAAACGGGTTTGTCTTCATTTACATTATCTGATGCCAGAGAAGCCGGGCCTGCGCTCAAGGGTTGGCACGAAAGCGAAGATAGAGGGGTTTCAAACGCACATAAACACCTTATAATATACAGAAGCAGTGATGTAATGCAAACACGCACCCACCCAGACGTACAGGAGCGGGAAGCACGTGTCATAGACGTATCCTTTCACGCCCACGTGTGTCCACAGAAATACAGGAAAAATCAAGCAAAACGCACGCAAAGCTCTGTCTCACATGTTCGGGTAGAGACAATGCTGCAGCACACACTCCTCTCACACGCTGTGGTGGCACATGGCACAAGGCCCCCTTCTAATTAAAGCTGCTCTGTGTGCCCGGATCCCTGTTGTGGCAGGCTCCTCCCCCACCAACACCAACGCCAAGGAAAGCTCTACTGACTGGGAGCAGAGGGGAGAGATACTGAGGGAGAGTGTGTGTGGGGGGGGGGGCACAGAATATTCTCGCCCCTCCATCACAAATCTGAACAATCAAACTACAAGACTTGACTGGCAACATGCAGGCGTTAGCAGAGACGGCTACATCCCCGTTAGCAAACAGCCAATCCCTCTGGCATTGTTCTCCCTCCAGGTTACACTGAGCACCTGCTTTTCTTCTTCTACTCTCTGAATCTACGTCGTGTTTTAAAAAGAAAGGTGTTTTGTTGCCCGTTCAGAAGGCTGTCGCATTAACACCGATCTTCGTCAAGGTGCTTTGTTTCAATCCACAAGGACAAAGTGAGGCCCTCCGAGAGCAGAAACATGCCTCAGCTCCCAGAATGCTACAGCACCGGATCTCACACACACACACACACACACACACACACACACACACGCACGTAGCTAATGTGCAAACTTTCACATGTTTAGATGCAGACGATTTTAGAAAGCTTACAAATGCGCGCGCACACACACACACACACACACACACACACACACACACACACACACACACACACACTCACACATTTGTGTAGCTGCAGTCATGAATTAAAAAAAATTCTTCCTTAAATGTTTCCTTCATAAATAACTCTTTTTTTTTAAAGACAAAATATTAAAATACCTTAATTGCCTTATTTACATAATGGTTTCATTAATATTTGGAATAGCATTTTAAGGTACATTAATAACTTGAAACATTTTGAAAAATCCAATATTTGTTTTATTTGACAATCGTTAAAAAACGTGTTTTAATTTACTTTTTCCAAAAAAAAAAACCTCATCAATCACTTTGGTGTTGAAACTCATCAGTAATTCATCACAATATTATTTTAAACGGGAATGATGCAATGTTCACATTAAGACGTCTAATCGCTGCAGACTGTTGCTGTGAGCTTTATGACTCGTTTTTAGTTTTTTTCAGATCAGATGTATTTTCACGATTTCCAAGCTGGGTAAAGAGAAAGATAATTACATGCAGATTGCACTTATTCCCCCCATTATCATTAATAGTCCCTTCATTTAACACTGCTTTCAACAATCGTCTTCTGGGTTTATAACCCCACAGTGTTCGCTTTTCACGATACATTTCACCCGAGGAATTATTCACACTGTGACTTCAGAAAATTAAGCATGTGGAGATTTTAAAGTGTCTCTGATCTGCAAAAGTTTAAACCAAAAGAGCCTCACGGTGTCACACTCAGCCGCCTCTTTTCTCCAGCTCACCTCAGCTCAGATCAAATCCAAGCACACGTTCAAAGCATCAGTCGAGCTCATTGTTCTTTCTCTCCAAACCATCATCAGGCTGTGCTATTGGCCAAAACGTGCGTGACGTCAACAAATCCCGCGCCTCTAATTGGAAATAATTACAGCGAAGGTACAGAGCTGATTAGCAAAAAATGAAGTCGCGTTGGTTATCATCTGATTATAACCACGTGGTAAAAAAAACAAAAAAACATTTAATCTCACGCCATTTTATGAAACCGTTTGAATTATCAGCTTGAATGCTGCGTTTTGAGGCAAGAAAAGCAATTACGCACGAGTTTTACGCAGGACAGAAAGTATTTTACGCACGACGTCAAAGCGATATTTAAAGGTGGATACGTGTGTGTTTGAAATAACCAGAATGGAGGAAGAACAGTGAGGTGACTGTGTAGGCCTGTGTGCGGACACACTGTGAGTCTGGTGAACACAAACACACACACGCACAAACACACACGCACACACACACACACACACACACACACGCACACTTTGAGTGTTCACGGCCACACTGAAGTGGGTGGAGCTAATTAGCTGAAAATTACGATTTGTCGAAATCACGTAATACATTTTCCACACGTCCTGTGTGTAAAAATACTGAAGCTACTGAACATCCCTGATATGGTATGGATTTTATAAAATAATTGCATAATGTTTGGCATTGCGTTGTGTTGATCTGTGGCTGTTTTCACGTCTTTAAATCTTCATGTTTTTACACATTATAATTACTCTTCTGCCGTAAAAACCGAACCTTATGTTTAACTGTATTAGCTTAACAACTATGCACCTCCATCATATATCATGTAGTTATTATTTCTTGAAATATAAATTGTATTATTTCCTCAAACTTCCCAAAATATCCGACGTGACTACGGAAGCCTGCGTGAGATGCGAGTGACGGTGGGAGCTGATTACCTATACAGTAAGCCACGTGCTGTCGGGCCGCTGAATGTCTCTCCAGGGATCCCTGGAAAAAAGAGACCATCGTTTTATTCTTTAAATGGACTGCACGGCGCGGAGGAGCCACGTTGCTCCTGTTTTACATACCGCAGCCTTCTTTTGAACAGTGGAGACAACCAGCAAGGGGAAAGTGTTTGTTTCTGCAAAGTCAGTGACGATGGGCGTAAATAGGGTGCAGACCTCAAGTTGCTGATTTTTTTAAAACTGCACACGATTTATTTTCCTAGAGTTGAGGATTGTCACAATAACAAAAACGCACAACATACAGCGGTCAGTGATGATCCCTCTTTAAGCACACTGCAATGGCACAAACGGCGTTGGCTCCGTGTCTGTGTGGTGCAACTAGTTCAATAGATAACATTAAATTGTTTATTTTAGTCATTACAATTTTGAAAGGTAATAAAATCATGATTTTGATTTTGCAACCGCTCTTTTCCTTTTCTCCCCCCCCCCCCCCTCCTCTCCTCTCCTCTCGCATTGACCCTCTGCGTGCGTGCACAATATTACTCTCATGTTTATCATGTGAAACGTTGCATAATCCTAGTTTCTGTTTTCCCCCCAAAAAAGCTCCACGGACCCGGTTTACTCTCCACCCGGTGTGTCCCGAGGGGCGCACGTGTTCTCGGCACAGGCTCCGTACTCGGTGCACACGTGTGGACTGGATACTTGGCCTTGTGGATCCGCCCAGCTCTGGGTGTGAACACCACCACTTTGTTTTATTACGCATGCATTGCTGGCCTGTCTGCTGGTAATCCTCCATATCTGGGTGTTTTTTGGGAGCAGAGCCGAGCCGCAGGAGTGACCCTGCTGGGTGCCTGGAGGTGTGTGAGGAATGATATCAGAGCTGCCGTTTGGCCTCTGTGGCTCCCCGTGGATGGCGCACACGAAAGCCCGTGCCACAATGCGTCATTGAGGCCGTTCTCCCTCAAAGCGGAGTCAAAACCACGTCTGATAATTACAAGTTGCTCTCTCGCTGATGCGTTTCATCATCTAACCAGACGAGCCGGTTTGTTTGGCTCATCTGTGACCTTTCGCTGGGGCCCGGGCTCCGTCCGGCCACCCCTCCACGAGAGAATGAATGAACTGGAAACGATCTGTCTTTAAAGCCTTTTCATGCAGTTTGAAAATAGAACGTTAAATAGCAGACAAAACCTGCATAGTGTGTGTTTCCACCTCGTATGCTCTGCCAACAGCTGCCACTCTGAATGAAACATCACCTCCAGCTTTACGCTCATCAGAGCATCGAGACGGGAATAAAACAGATGCCGAAATAAGAGCATCTCGAGCTGCTCAAACACTCATCGCCCATATTCGCCCGCTGGTTGCCACATACACGCATCCCGCTGCGTTATGTGTGCAGTTTTTCTTCCGTTTATTTAGCCCATATTCGGCACCTTGCCTTCGCACCCCCCCCCCCCCCCCCCATTCCCATTGAAGAAGAAATAACAGGCTTATACCTCGTATACTCACACCGTCGTCTGCGAGTCGCTGCAGCGTCCGCGAGAAGCGAGCAGCTCGGGAGATGGAGAGCGACTGAACCGCCGGAGGCTGGACCGCTCCGTCTTCATGGCTGCGGCTGTGCGCCGTGACGTCTCGCTGGCTCCATCCATTCAGCTTCCCCCGGACGGGTTTCCCCCCCCCCCCCCCCCCCCCCTGTTTTTTTATTATCGTCCCCATTATTTCCCGCGGAGGTGGAGCTCGCCTCTCTCACTCTCCCCCCTCGTCTCTCCCCCTCCTTTCCGCGCCGTGCCCCTCGCGCTCGCCATTCCCTCGCCGTCAGATGCAATATGAACTTAAAACATGCCTGCTCTAAAAACATATACTGCCACCAAGACCCTCCCCTTTATGACACGATGCAGGTTTTTTTTGTCTCCACCCTCTGAGAGATGAAAAGCAGACGTGGTCGTGAATAAGCACGGACGCTCTTATGGAAACTAATAATCGGAATGTTGCATTTCTTTTGGTTTTGATTTCATATTCATGACTAAATAAAACAGAACTGTCATAACATTGGCATCCACCCTCATACAGCGTTACATCTGATGGCCAGTTTCTTAATTAACTCCCGTAATTACGCACCAAAATGCGCCTCTCAGCAGCCTCACTGTTGTGCGACCATTTGGGGTTTTTTCACTTATCAAGTGTGTCTTTTTTTGAGCCGCGTTTTGGGCCCATGTGGGATTATGAAAAGAAAAAAAAGTTTCGTGTAATCTTGTCTGGCTACATGACACAAAGCCCCCGGCGGAGACTGCGGCCTCTGCTCATGCGTCTGGATCAAGTGCGCACATCCACTATCCTCATTGTCTTGCGTCTTTTGATACAGAGGAGTCCAGGAATGTGACCGGGGGGGGGGGGGACCGTGCAAATCAGCTTTTACTGTCACCGCCGAGCCCAGAGCCCTGCAGACAAGAACCAAGGAAAAAAGGGTCTGGGTCACTTGATTATCATAATAATCAGATCGCGGGGATAAAAATCTCCTTTGAATAAATTACCGGTTCAATAGGAGGCGCGACTGCCAAAGAGACAACTTTGTCAGCCCCCGGTTTGTTTCTCTCGCACCAATGTCCCGGGCTCCCCCCTTTTTTTCTTTCTCTCCAAAGTTTGGACGCTTTCCTGGAGATCAAGCTCCTCAACAAGGCTACTGTTTCTCTCCTCCCCTCCTCTCGCCCCGCGCCGATGCCGGGTTACCAAGTCCGGGCCGGCAGGCAGGCAGGCAGGCCTCGAGCTCCTCTTGGGAAAGGCGGAGTGGTTGGTGGGGGCTAAAGACCGGGGCACAATAGGCTGGTGTACACCATCCAGCCCCCCCCCCCCCTCGCCCTCTTATTCCGTCGGCTGCCTGAGAACCCGGGCACCGAGGTGGACCAGGGGCCGCTCGGCATTGTGGTGGCACATCCCAAGTCCATTAGCACCTATCAGGCGTGTTCCTGCAGGGCTCGGCGGTTATCCCCCCCCCCCCCCCCTCCACCATCCACTTCACTCCGCACAAGCCCGAGATTCAAACCCAGCTCACGCGTTGCTGGAGGAAACCTTTTCACGGGAATGCAGCTGAATGATGATGCAGGTCGAACATGCTTAAGATGCAGAATGATGCAACTTCATTAACTGTGTTATTCACTTTAATATTGCATATAACTAACATAACGCTTAATTATGACTCCAACCATAACTTATTAAAGAATAACTAAGACAGCAGTTGTTTTATGTTCCTAATTCAAACGGTTGGTTATGAACGTATTTAGTGGTGGTTTTCACTCCAATTAGAAAGAAAACAATATAATCAAATACTTTACAAGTAAAGGTTACAAATCCACATTTCAACTTGTGTTCCGGCAAAACACTGTTTTTCATTCACTGGTCAATTAAGAGACTTTAAGATTTTGCTTCCATAACTCAAGAAAACACAATAATAATAATCCTCTTAGTGCAGTGATGAAGTGGTGAAGTTTCATGGTGATATCTATGAGGTCATGTTGTGACTCTATTCACCTGTAGAGTCTTCTTAATGTGAGTGATGAAGTGGTGAATATTCACCTGTAGAGTCTTCTTAATGTGAGTGATGAAGTGGTGAATATTCACCTGTAGCGTCTCTTAATGTGAGTGATGAAGTGGTGAATATTCACCTGTAGAGTGTTCTTAATGTGAGTGATGAAGTGGTGAATATTCACCTGTAGCGTCTCTTAATGTGAGTGATGAAGTGGTGAATATTCACCTGTAGAATGTTCTTAATGTGAGTGATGAAGTGGTGAATATTCACCTGTAGTCTCTAAATGTGAGTGATGAAGTGGTGAATATTCACCTGTAGAGTCTCTTAATGTGAGTGATGAAGTGGTGAATATTCACCTGAGTCTCTAAATGTCTGTAAGGTTCATTCCTCTCTGTGTGCTGAAGGTTCACACATCACTCACACACTCGTTTATACATTTTATCACTGTAAACACGTTTTGTTTTATGGAGTGATATAAAGAGAGATTATAAATAATCTGGAGAAACCTTTGACTAATATGTCAACAAAGGGAAACAAGAATTATGAACCTGACTTGAACCAATGTTTAGATTTCTGTTATGGAGATTTATGCAGACTAGCCCATATTTAATAAGAGAATGCCTCATTTACATATGCAAACATACCATTTCAGAAATCTGTAATACAAAAACATAATTGTGTTAATGTAAGTGATCAGCTGGGGAAGTTCATGGTGATATTTATGAGTTAAATCTTTAGAGTTAATAAAACGAACTTCTCTCTTTGTGATTCATTCAGTGAGCAGCTCAAACTAGTGAAGCTGGTTTCATACTGATGGCTAGTTTAATCTGCAACAATGCACCATATTTTGTCAAATGAACATCTGTTTTGTATATAAACCCATAATATGCATCGTAATGTAAAGGAGCAAAATCAGCACGTGATGAGGAGCTTTGATCAGAAACACGTCGGGGTTCAGATGGATATGTTCATATAAACTGTGCAGACGGATTCATGCAGCAGCAGAAACAGCATCTCTGCTGCTGATATACGTGACACTATTTAACATATTCCCCAAAACATACAGATTCAAAGAGAAATGTTTGAGAAGTGACACAAAAGCACTGTCCTGTCCCTAAAGGTCTTTTTCAGCAAGCTGAGGATGGAAAGACGTTTTTAACACATTCTCAGCATCATCATCCTCGTTAATGAAGAGCTGCTGTGTTGGCTGCTTTAGATTGGCAGGCGTTCTTGTTATTTTGGCCACCCTCCATGAGAGACATCTTAAAGGCTTAAACGTCGTCTTAACGACCATAAACATAGCGGCGTATTCAAACCCATCAAACAGGTTGAATGATGTGAAAAAAATACAATTTTGTCTCTCAACTTAAACAAAATTCAGAATTTTTTAGAATTTTTTCCTGCCTTGAAAAAGATAAATAACTGAAAGATGTTGTCTTTGTCTTCTGCTTGTCACTCAAACGTGTGACAGCAGCTTCCTGTCCTGCTTTGTCTGCTGTTTATCAGTTGTTGTCTCTGAAGCAGCAGCGTTCAGACCTCAGTCACCCACTCAGCTGCTGAGCAGCAGGAGGAGCAGAGAGGAGGAGCAGAGAGGAGAAGCAGAGAGGAGGAGGAGGAGAGGAGGAGGAGAAGCAGAGAGGAGGAGGAGCAGAGAGGAGAAGGAGAAGCAGAGGGGAGAAGGAGAAGCAGAGAGGAGGAGGAGCAGAGAGGAGGAGAGGAGGAGGAGGAGCAGAGAGGAGAAGGAGAAGCAGAGAGGAGGAGGAGCAGAGAGGAGGAGGAGCAGAGAGGAGAAGGAGAAGCAGAGAGGAGAAGCTGAGAGGAGGAGAAGCAGAGAGGAGGAGGAGAAGCAGAGGAGGAGAAGCAGAGAGGAGAAGCAGAGAGGAGAAGCAGAGAGGAGGAGGAGGAGGAGGAGGAGGAGCAGAGAGGAGAAGGAGAAGCAGAGAGGAGAAGGAGAAGCAGAGAGGAGAAGGAGAAGCAGAGAGGAGGAGGAGCAGAGAGGAGAAGGAGAAGCAGAGAGGAGGAGCAGCAGAGAGGAGAAGGAGAAGCAGAGAGGAGGAGGAGCAGCAGAGAGGAGGAGCAGAGAGGAGGAGAAGCAGAGAGGAGGAGGAGGAGGAGGAGGAGGAGCAGAGAGGAGGAGGAGGAGCAGAGAGGAGGAGGAGCAGAGAGGAGGAGGAGCAGAGAGGAGGAGGAGCAGAGAGGAGAAGGAGAAGCAGAGAGGAGAAGGAGAAGCAGAGAGGAGGAGCAGCAGAGAGGAGGAGGAGCAGAGAGGAGGAGAAGCAGAGAGGAGGAGCAGAGAGGAGGAGGAGGAGCAGAGAGGAGAAGCAGAGAGGAGCAGAGGGGAGGAGGAGGAGCAGAGAGGAGGAGGAGGAGCAGAGAGGAGGAGCAGAGAGGAGAAGCAGAGAGGAGGAGGAGGAGCAGAGAGGAGCAGCAGATGCTCTTTTTCTGCAGTAAATGTTCAATATTCTGAAGACAACAGTTCCAGTTTGTCCACATTTTTTCTTTCTTTGGTTAATTATAGGAACAGGTTCTGTTTAATATCTGACTCACGCTACTAAATAAAAGTCGTGCACACCAAGAGAAAATGAAATTTATTTTAATTCAATTTTCAAATGAGGTCTGGTTCTTCAGCCGGTTACCTTCCAAAGTAAAACACCTGCTTTGTGAAAGAGGGAAATCTGTGGAGTTGTGGATTACATTCACTTTTGAAATATTACAAATATGTTTCAAACTACAAAACAGGACTTCCACCCAGCAGGCCGCTTTTCATGTCCCGAGCAAAACAAGAACTTTTGTTGCGTTTTTCTTTCGTTTTGTTTCGGTTTTGTAGCAAAGTCACGATACTTTTTATTGGAACTCACCGCGTCGTTTTTGAACCTTTGTTTTGTTTTTTTACGACCACGCATGTGAAAGTGTTTTAAACGGTAAAATTACGTTTCCATTCAATTTTGTTTCGAGGGAACCGTGACTGAATGGAAACCTCATTTTGTAGGAGACACCTCCAGCTCTAAAGACTCCACACTTCACCTCCTCTAACGGAAGAATGTTCTGTTGAGGATTTCAACCCTCAACCTTCCGCTCGCTATGATCCTTAAGAGCAAAAGTCCCGACTGTGTTAATACATTTCACCATCATCTGCAAACAACACATGTTTCTGCACAGACAGAAGAGGTGTGGAGCTCTTCACAGCGTCACATTTTATTCCACTTTTTGATGCCGATGTGTTTCAGTTCACTCATTTATCTCAATGAGCTTTGCACATCTTCATCTTTAGAACAATGAAGATGAAGATGAAGATGCAGGCAGGAAAAATCCTGCAGGGACTCTACAGTCAAGTTGAACACGCGCTCGGCTCGTCGCCAGACAAAGAGACGCCGCTCCCTGCACATCTTTACCTTTATGTTGCCACAGATTCACCCTTTACTTTTTAGAATTTCACACATGAATCTGAACTCTTTCAGATCGAGCTGCCTGTTTGATCAGCTGGTGAACCGCTCCGGCTCCTGTAGTCACATCAGCACTCCGCTCCACCGTCTCCCAGTACCACATCCCAGCACCAGTGTCCACAGTGCACCAGTGTCCACAGTGCACCAGTGTCCCCAGTGCACCAGTGTCCACAGTGCACCAGTGTCCACAGTGCACCAGTGTCCCCAGTGCACCAGTGTCCCCAGTGCACCAGTGTCCCCAGTGCACCAGTGTCCACAGTGCACCAGTGTCCCCAGTGCACCAGTGTCCCCATGCACCAGTGTCCACAGTGCACCAGTGTCCACAGTGCACCAGTGTCCCCAGTGCACCAGTGTCCCCAGTGCACCAGTGTCCACAGTGCACCAGTGTCCACAGTGCACCAGTGTCCCCAGTGCACCAGTGTCCCCAGTGCACCAGTGTCCACAGTGCACCAGTGCACCAGTGTCCACAGTGCACCAGTGTCCACAGTGCACCAGTGTCCACAGTGCACCAGAGCCCAGTGTCGGAGACGTGCTCTGCAAACCAAAAGCTCCGGATCTTTTGTCCCTTAAAATCTGCCCATATTGTTGAAGCTCTGTGGGGGCCAAACAGCCTCCTTGTGCCAAACCAGACAGACTACCCCCCCCCCCCCCCCCCCCACACACACACACACACACCCCTCTAAACACACACACACACACCCCTCTAAACACACGCACACACCAGTGTCCTCTAAGTACTTCATTAAGCAGGGAGCAGTGGTGGATAAATAAAGTTTTTCTTTTGTTTTTAGAGCCTAAAGATGAAATATTTTCCATTTTTCTGAAGCGTTGAACCTCTTTTACTTTGACACATGAAACATCCTGCAGATGATAAATATTTCTGTCAGAGGTCAAAACGTTAATTTCTCCCGAGAGAATAAGCCTTCAAAGGAGATCCTCCTTCACGTGCTGCCATTTTGCATTTTCCCTTTTTTTTCCTCTCGCGCACATCGCATCACATGCAGGCATCTCTGCTCAGCTTCACACTCACCTCCAGGTTTCTCCTCCAGCATCTTCTGCATCTCGTTAAAAAGCATCAGCAGCTTCACTGCGGCGCCGAGCAGCAGCTACAGAATAAAGGTCTTCAGATAAACGCGGCCTGCTGCAGCGCGTCTCCAGCGGGGACGTCGCGTCTTCGGCCGGAGAAGAGAGAAAGGGCCGCTTCTGTTTCAACAAAAACAGAAAGAAAGAAAAAGCCTCGTGTAAAGCGTGCAGAAACAAAAACAAAAAAAACATGGCGGACTGAAGAAGCTCCCACGCCAGAGTCATTACGCCTGCAATTAGAAGCTCATTTGCATAAATGCTAATGAGTCCGACATTCATGTCGGCGGTGGAGGAGAACGAGGGATTTTTATTTATTTGTTCCTGCACGTGGACTTTGAAGCAGAGAGAATTATTTTCACACGGGGCTCGAGGCCTGAGGAGGCTTTGATTTTCCTAAATGTTTCAGTGATTTATGTTTATTTCAGGAGACGTCACGAAGATTTAAACCCACGATTTACATTAAATATTGTTTTACTGATGATGTATAATGAGGGAACGCGCTGCAGCTCAGATCACCACCTCACCGTGAATCAGACACCATTTCACGTTATAAAGAAGATGCAACTTGCACGTGCGTGAACTGTAATAAGCAGTTCATCGCCGTACATTTGGAGAAATCTTTATTTTTAATCAGCAGGAACAGAAATGTGCCATAAAATGTTCACAATACCAAAAATATATATATATATATATATATATATATATATATATATATATATAAATAAATAAATACACCCTCCTGATCCAACTCATTACGGTTTACTTTATACAGAAAAATATATTTTCTTTTAAATGATTAGAGACACTGCAGGTGAAAATGTATCACGATATCTGAAACTTCACTCGTTGATTATTACATTCTTACATTATTTATTTTTGTTGCCTTTTATACTTTTTCTGTAATTTTACATTCAAATATGCGAATGAGTCATTAACTCATTAAATATTTGCTAATTTGCATAAATCTCCATAACATAAACCTGAACATTAGCCAGCAGGTTCAAAATTCTTGTTTCATTTTGTTCAGATATTAGAGTCAAATGTTTTAGAGAGAGAAGTTATGATATCTCTATGTTTCACATAAATCAGAAAATACGGTGAAAAGCTATAAAACAAATTCATTCCTCCATCTTTATATTAATATCAAACTCATTGAGAGGAAACATCCTTCAATTAAAGAGACGTTTAGTTACATGACAGACATTTAGAGACTCTACAGTCTACAGTTAGAGACTCTACAATATTCACCACTTCATCACTCACATTAAGACTCCACAGGTGAATATTCACCACTTCATCACTCACATTAAGACTCTACAGGTGAATATTCACCACTTCATCACTCACATTAAGAGACTCGTGAATATTCACCACTTCATCACTCACATTAAGAGACTCTACAGGTGAATAGAGTCACAGCATGCACTCAGATATCAACATGAAACTTCACCACTTCATCACTCAGTGTATTTATTGTGTTACAAGTTTTCTGAAATGTGATGTTTAAATATGCAAATGAGGCGTTATGTAAAGGTGAATTTAGGAGAAATCTACAGACGTAAATAGCAGTAAAATAAATGTGTTATTTGAAGCCGTGATGTAGAAGCATGTCTGTGTCTCGTCTGTTAGTTTGAACATGATGGAAGTTGTTTTATGATGCTGCTCGTTTTACTAATTGACTTCATGACTCCTGTCTTATAAAAGGTTTATAATGTGTAACTTAATGTCTTTATTAAGGGTTAATAATGAGTTAAAGGTCAGTTGCCAGGTTGTAAAATCCCTTTGTCTGTCTCGTCCCTTCTGTTTGACATGAATACAGTATAATACAGTTGGGCTTCACTGCCGTTTGAAATACGTTGTTTATTATTCGAACATTACAAAGATTCATAAATGAAAGAGATAAAAGGACAAAGCAGCAGAGACAGTTGTTCTACTGATATTTATTGACAGTAATAAAGCATGAGCCTTTATAAAGGTGACTTATTGCAGACTGAGGCCATCATGCACTTGTTTTCTGTCTTCAGTGTGATTGAACACGTTTGTTAAAATGTCACCTTATCTTCCTCCTCCTCCTCCTCCTCCACTTCCTCCTCCTCCTCCTCCTCCTCCTCATGCAGGTTCCTCTGCTTCTGTTTCTGTCTTTTGTTTCTGGGATTTTTCGCCTCTGATGATGAGACGATGCTTGAATTAATTGATCTGCTTTCGCTTTTTGCGGACATGCGCAGTGGAGCTGGAAGAGGGGGGGGGGGGGGTCTGACTGTGTGGAGGTATGACGGGTGTGTGTGTGTGTGTCAGAGAGAGAGAGAGAGAGACAGATGATGATGTTCAATTAAAGCTGCTGGTTCTGGCATTTAACAGAAACACTTTACATTTATTATTATAATAATAATAATTTAGAATGTAACAAAAAATAGATAGAACCTCAAACACACACACACACATATATATATATATGTTAAATGAATGAATGAATAATAATGATGATGATGATGATGATGATGATGATGAGGAGGAGAGGCAGCTGAGTTTGTTTTATTCCACTCATCTCACAGAACATAAAAACATGAAATCCTTCGATCTTATTTTTCACCCTTTGTTAGAAAAATCGACACTTTTCTAAATAATTTTTTTAAGTTCATACAATAAAATGAAAGTGATGAAGACAAGCGAAGCTCTCACCTCACTTTGTTCAAATCTCATGTCGTGTTGACTGATTTCTCACCATTGTTACATTTGTTTCATTTGTTTCATTTCAGAATATGAATGAAGGAAAGTTTGTCCCGTAATTAAAGGACCTGTTGATATGAATTCATTAATTCCAGTCAAGAGCTCTGGACACAGACTCGCATCTTTACGTGAAAAGCGTTTTTTTGTTTGTTTTTTTGTTAATTTACCCGGAGAAACAAAAGCGCGTTCTGATTGGCTGCTAGGTTATTAGAATTCACCAGTAATCATCTGATCAATGACGAGGTGAATTAATGTATATAATGCGATCAGGAGGCACTTTGTGACTAATATTCTTATTTATAAACATCATTATTTCATTCATTTTTGCAGAACTGAAACGATTTCCACTCATGAAGTCACGTGTGATTATTTGAAAACTGAAAACAACTTAATATCAATAAAGTTTTCCTGCTTTGGATCCGAAATCTCAACGTTTCAAACCTGAAGAGAAAAGAAGTGAAATCACGGAGCAGAATCCTTCTTCTAAAAAACATAAGGATCTATTTCTTTATCTTTAATACCGAAGAACTGAAGGAATCCATGCATTTTCATTTATATTTCATTTATTTACAAAACGTTCTGCAGTTAAAACGCCATGATTGCTTTTTTGATTTGAAATAATTCTTGAATAAAATCAGTTTTATAGACTTCGAAGATTAAAACAAATAATTTGAAATGTCTCACGTGATTAATTAAAGCTGTGAAAACCTGCAGTTAAAGTCATAATTAAGAAACATCAAATATTCAGCAACAAAGTTCTGATTCATCAATATTCGATGAAAACAGAACAACTGGTTTCATTTCATTACTTCATTTCCATTTACCTTTTCCTCTTTTTGGAAAGTCAGCTGAAGATATAAAATAAATTCATGAAATAACAGTTTTGAAATTATAAAAATAAAAACGCTTTTTTTTGCACATTTGTAATTTAAAATACAGCAATACTTCACATGAAGCTGTTTTCATTTGAATCAACTGTTAACACGATGAACGTTAACAACCGGAGGAAAAGATGTCTGCGCGGATTACTGCCCGAGGAGGAGAAAATGACACACGCGCACACACACTCACACACTCCCGCGCGCACAAATGCATGGCGCATTTGCATGTCGTGTCCCACGGTGGAAATTACAATAGAGAGCAATTAATATGCGCATAAATTAAAAGTGAGAGGGTTTCTGAATTCCAGGAACAGGCGGTCTTCCAAAGAGGAGGAGAGAGGAAAGAAAGGAGGCTCTGTTCACACGGGACAGCAGGAGCACCAGGAGGAGGAGGAGGAGGAGGAGGAGGAGGAGGAGAGAGGAAGAGGATGGGGGAAATGTGCTCTGTTCACACTGGGGAGAAGTAGGAGGAGAGAGGAAGAAGAAGAGAGAGCAGAAAAAGAGGAGAGATGAAGAGGGTTGGGGAAAAGGTGGCTTTGTTCACACTGAGGAGGAAGAGGAGGAGGCAGAGGAGGAGGAGGAGGAGGAGGAGGAAAAAGAGAAGAGAAGAAGAGGATGGGGAAAAAAGAGGCTCTGTAACGCTGGGGAGGAGGAGGAGGCAGAGGAGGCGGAAAAAGAGGAGAGCAGAAGAGGATGAAGAAAATAGGCTCTGTACACACAGGTGGAGGTGGAGAAAGAGGAGAGGGAGGATGAGGCGATAGATGACGGAGAGGAGAGGGAGAGGAGAAAAATATACTGTGCACATTGGACAGCAGGAAGAGGAGAAAGAAGAGGAGAGGGACGATGGGGAGAGAGAGGAGAGAGAGAGGAGAAAGAGAGGAAGAGGAAGAGGATGGCTCTCTCGCACTGGGAAGGAGGATGAGGAGAAACTAAAGGGAGAGGAGGAGGAAGAAGAGAGAGGAAACGATGCTTTTACATTTTATGTCTATGAAACTTTGACGATGTTCAGTTCTGATGTTTTCATTTGATTCGATTACACAACTTTATTTCTTTGAAAGGTCACGAGAGACTAAAACGTGACGGTGAGGAGGAGCTGGTGGTTTCACGTAAAGACAACGTAACACGAGTTCATTTAAATAATCTGATATCAGTATTCACAGAGCGATCAATCAGTTCTGGTTCAAAATAAAGAGACTGTAACAACAGCAGGCGCGTCCTTCATCACTCGCTGTAAAGACGAGGAATCACACACAGAGCAGCCGAGACCTCTAAAGTCGACTCTTCCAACATTTAATCACGCTGCGTTGAATATCACAAGCTGTTTCCGGGTCAAGTACAAGTACTCAGTGAGTTCTTGCTCAGATGTTCATAAAAAGATGATTAAGGAAGGGAAACATTTAGTTTTATTTGTAGAGTCAGAATAAAGACATGAAACACATTTCCTTCTTTACTGTAAGAAGTGACGCTCATGTCTGATAAATATCAGTATTCGTGTGTCTTATAAGTTCATGTGGACACTTTGTATGTGCAAGACACCACCAACACGAACCGACTAATATTATTATATATATATATTTGATGTATTATTGTCTTTGTACTCCGGTAGTGTTTGTGTATCTAAACTATTGAAGATATTTGAATCTGTATTTGCTTTGAGGAGGCCAATCAAGATTAATTACAAGGATCCAACCTGATTGGGATCCAAACGTTGTGTATTTAAATACATTCTTGGCTCGGAGTCAGTGTGTTGATGCTGTTTTTTAATAAGTCAACAAACGTCTTTCGATACAGCAATAAATCCTTCACAGTTGGATCAAATCCAGCTCCAGAACTGTTCAAGAACTGTTGAAATGTGTGAAGTTCACTGAAGGATCTCATCGTCTGTCAAGAACCTCTTGATCATTTTTCACAGTTTATACAAGAACCCTCAGAGTAAAGGGCTCTGTTAAGGAGCTCCTCGTCATCTTAGAGGAACCCTTAAAGATGCTTGACAGTAACCTGATGAACCCTCTAGAATGAGAGGAGTTCCTCCTGGAAGAGCTCACCCTGACTTCCTTTCTGTTTCCCTGAAACATGACTGGAAGTACAAATGCAACAAGAATCAAATCAATGAACATATTGTGTGATTCAGTTTCTTTTATAGGCTGGTCCTGCTTGGTGGCAGCTGGTATACATCGCCCCCTGCAGGACAGATAGTTTCAGCCAGTTCAGCCCATTTCTAGATCAGGGTCTCCCTCTAGTGGCTGTTTGATTTTACTGCAACACATTTCATTTAAATCCACTTCATGTTTCTTCTTTTCTTTTCTTTGTTTCAGACTCAACACTGTTTGATATCTGTATTGTTTGACTACAGATTCACAAAAGCTGATTTTCAATATTTTCTTTCTCTCTCTAATCGGCTTAATCGGCACTGAAAGTAGTCAGTACACCTTCAACAAAAGTGTACAAAATTAAATATTTCCCATAGGAAAAAAATGACAGGTGCCCCTGTATTTGTCCACTGTGTAAAAGGAGCTTCAATTTGTATTTAAAGTGCAAATTCAGGGTTTGTTCTTCATTTGCAGGGGTCGATTTCTGGATAAATTAGCGGATTACAATTTATTAATTGGTTATTCCTCCATTTACATTTTTTTTACATTTCACTGTGAAAGTGTTTCAGTGTGAAAGTGTTTCGGTGTGAACGTGTTTCACTGTGAAGGTGTTTCAGTGTTTCAGTGTGAACGTGTTTCACTGTGAAGGTGTTTCATTGTGAAAGTGTTTCAGTGTGAAAGTGTTTCACTGTGAAGGTGTTTCAGCGTGAAAGTGTTTCACTGTGAAGGTGTTTCAGCGTGAAAGTGTTTCAGCGTGAAAGTGTTTCACTGTGAAGATGTTTCAGCGTGAAAGTGTTTCACTGTGAACGTGTTTCAGTGTGAAAGTGTTTCAGTGTGAAAGTGTTTCACTGTGAACGTGTTTCATTGTGAAAGTGTTTCATTGTGAAAGTGTTTCAACGTGTGAAAGTGTTTCATCGTGAATGTGTTTCATCGTGTGAAAGTGTTTCAGTGAGTGTTTCAGCGTGAAAGTGTTTCAGCGTGAACGTGTTTCAGCGTGAACGTGTTTCATTGTGAACGTGTTTCACTGTGAACGTGTTTCATTGTGAAAGTGTTTCAGCGTGAACGTGTTTCAGCGTGAAAGTGTTTCAGCGTGAACGTGTTTCAGCGTGAAAGTGTTTCAGCGTGAACGTGTTTCAGCGTGAACGTGTTTCATCGTGAACGTGTTTCATCGTGTGAAAGTGTTTCATCGTGAACGTGTTTCATCGTGTGAAAGTGTTTCAGCGTGAACGTGTTTCATCGTGAACGTGTTTCATCGTGTGAAAGTGTTTCAGCGTGAACGTGTTTCAGCGTGAACGTGTTTCATCGTGTGAAAGTGTTTCAGCGTGAAAGTGTTTCAGCGTGAACGTGTTTCATCGTGAACGTGTTTCACTGTGAACGTGTTTCAGCGTGAACGTGTTTCAGCGTGAACGTGTTTCAGTGTCAGTTACAGGACTTGATTCCATGATTTTAAGTTCTGAAGTTGTTGAATTGATTATGAGATTTTGCTTGAATTGGGTATTTTCTTATTTGGCTGTTGCTGTAGGTTTGCTTTAAATCCACAAGAGAGAGCTAAAACACATCTGGAGCAGCAGCCACATTATCCCCACTACATGTACAATGTGAGTACCTGTACTTCTCTATATATCTATGTAATCTGCAGCTGTATACTGTGATTCCAGTCAGAACTCTGTCCTCATCCTACAACAAAGCTTTTCAGAAAACCAAACCCACAGTTGTTCCACAGCTTGTCAACATGTGAGCGTTGGTTCCCGTTTGATCCTTTCTCCGTCTCTCAGATCTGAAGTAACGGGTTCCTCTCTGAGAACTCCGTCTCTCCGCCGAGTCTTGATTTGCAGCAACCCTCCGAATGTTCGTCTCCGACATTGCACGACGAGGCTCCTCCTGGCCTCTAACCCCACTGTTCATGCCCTCCGTGATGCCGCTCTCCTGATTGCCACACTTTAGCCCTAATTAAAGGGGTGCGGGCTCGAGAGGAGTGGGGGCGTTTGTTGGCTCCGTTGCCATGGACACTGAGCGTTGCTAGGCAGCCGGCGGGATGCTGTGGAAGCGGAGCAGCGGGTCACCGCGGAGAGAAGGATGTGCACCCACACAGACCAGCACACTCCACCGCTGATGGGAGAGGACGGAGGCATAAATAACTCGGGTCAAGACAGACAGAGTGAGAACTACCACAGTGCTAATTACTCACCTGCTGTGAGCGTCGTCGCCAATACAGTAATATAACCAACGACCAATGGTCATTCAATACCTATGAGCAGGAAAAAAACAGTCTCACTTCCCCAAATGACTATAAAGTCATGTTAAAAAGATGGGAACTGTAGCCGGACACCACAGAGGGAAAAAAGAGGAGAGGATCTGGCTCAACGTAGATTTCACACTTAGATGAAAACAGTAAAGCCTCCAAAACCATCGCCTGGCAAGCTGTAAAGAAAGGCAGAGAGTCAAGAGGAAGATAAACAAGGAGGAGGGAGGACTGAGCCAGAGAGAGAGAAGAGACAGTGAGGAGTGGAACTCGCAAACGATATAAAGAAAGATAGAGAAGGCAGAGAAAGGATAGAAGATAAAAGTTTCCTTTTCCTTTCATCTCAATTGACAGTAAACTTTGGATTTGGAAGAGGTTTTAAAGATCCAGCTTTGTTTTTCTGTGACAAGAGCTCGAGGGAATTGCAAACAAGAATCAAGAGAAAGGCTGAACAAAAACCAGACATTAAAGGAGCTACATTCTAAATACAGATCCTCTCTATGATTGACGGATTGCCTCCACGCAGCTCTCAACATGGCGACGGCTGAGCTGGTGGCTCGCAGCTAACAGCGCTAGCCCTTTAGCTGCAAACAACATGTTCGTTGTCTACGTTCATTGTGATCATGTTAGGGGGGAGTGGCTTTGGAGGAAGTCCTGAAGGGACTTCTTCAATACAGCATGATGTTCATTTAGTACATTATGGTCCATTTAGAGTCACACAGACCATAAAGCAGGGGATGCTTTAGGGCGGGGCATTGAATCTTTCTGGGATGTTTGCTGAGATTGATTGAATGTGGCACAGCCCTATAGAACATGTTCCGCCACTGATACAGTCTGTGATCTGAAACCACAGGTGAGCAAAGGACCACTGAAAAAATGCACCTCAAAGAATAAAAGATATCAAAGTTTGTTTTCTGGAGTGAAACCAGCGTTGCAGCCTCTCAGGGACATCAGCATGGCAGCATGTTATTAGAGCTCGCTGTGAACCTTTCTGGATCAGAGTCTTAAAGCAAAATGGTTCAAATGAAAAGTCAATAAATAATATGAGGAATACAAGATTGTGTTTGACGCAATGATACTGTGTAGTCGCAGGATGAAGAGAAGTCTTTAGAGTTTAATGAAATACAATCAAAGTTAAGCCATGACCTTTAGAACCAATGTGGCTGATGGGTGAACACGTTGCCGGATGAGTCTTTGCGTTCTTTCCATTAAAAGCTCATTCTGTTACAAAGACTTAAAGTGTGGTTTTACGGTCAGGAAGCAGAATGACACTCACTGGCTTGTCTTCACAGCGTCCAGATGAAAACACTAATCTAGCAGCTGGACACTCGCACAGCCGGTCACAAGTGGTGAGCTCACGGCCCTCGTGTGAACCGCCCAAACGCGGATTCCTGGGTCACGGCTTAAGTCTCAGATTTGGGTCAGTAAATAGTAGTAGACAGCGCACGTGTTTTTGGGTTGTTATGTAGAACATTTGAGATTTTACATTGCATTATATTTAAAGTGCTTTGAGGAATTTTACCTTATGGAATTTGGATGTTGCGGATCTGTGAGTTTGTGAGTTCAAACAGATGGATGTGCAAAATGTTGTTCAACAAAGTCTTGGATCATTTTACATCAGCTCAAACAAACAGACTCACTCCGTACAAATCAAAGTATAACTCTGGTGTTATTCCATATTTTTCTTTTTGTCAACAAACCCCATGAAAAGACCAAAACCAAATATTCATTGATCTACCAACAACTGTCTGATGTCTCTTCTTCCTCTGTGGCATGTTGCTGCTGCCACAAATACTCACTAGAGCATCGAATGTGGATTAATCTGCCTCTGAAAACATGCATATCAAATGCACCACTTGCTCCTGTTTGTTTGATTAAAAACTACAGTGACCAGCTGTCTGTTCCTTTTCTCAAATGTGCTAAATTCAATATTGAGAGCCTCTACGCGGCTCTCAATATGGCAACAGCTGAGCCGGCGGCTAGAAGCTAACGGTGCTAACAGAGCAACCGGTGCTAACAACAGTAACAGTGCTGACAGAGCTAACGGTGCTAACAACAGCAACAGTGCTGACAGAGCTAACGGTGCTAACAGAGCAAACGGTGCTAACAACAGCAACAGTGCCGACAGAGCTAACGGTGCTAACAGAGCAACCGGTGCTAACAACAGTAACAGTGCTGACAGAGTTAACGGTGCTAACAGAGCTAACGGTGCTAACAACAGTAACAGTGCTGACAGAGCTAACGGTGCTAACAGAGCAAACGGTGCTAACAACAGCAACAGTGCTGACAGAGCTAACGGTGCTAACAACAGCAACAGTGCTGACAGAGCTAACGGTGCTAACAACAGCAACAGTGCTGACAGAGCTAACGGTGCTAACAGAGCAAACGGTGCTAACAACAGCAACAGTGCTAACAGAGCTAACGGTGCTAACAACAGCAACAGTGCCGACAGAGCTAACGGTGGGAACCTGAAGGGGTAAGAGGAGGGAGGGCGCTACGCTTCCGTGTTTTCAGCTGTAACCGCCGTGTGAGCGCAGACAGTGCAAAATAACATCACAAGTAACTACACATAAGTTTGTACCATCAATAACCTGATTTGAATATACAAATTTCCGTTTAATTCATGGCTAAATTAATAGATTAATGTATATTAAAAGGGTTTTACTACCAACTACAGTTGAAGAGGTTTTAAAGAAGCCTCAAAGACTTAAGTTTAGTCTGTCCTTTATTTTGAGTTTATTTCGCCTTCCCTCATCAGGGTTGATTTGTGGATTACCTGAATGCTATGAGCATGGCTAGAAATGACAGTTTATGTTAATATTTACCTTCTTCCTGTATATTTCCATCTTTGTTTTTGAACAGCAAGCCATATATTGTGATTTTAAGCAGCACTCTTCAAAGGCTTACATCATGCAAAGCTCAACAATATCAGAAGTGTTCAGCAGATAATGTACCGTGCTGTGTACCCGTCATGCAGCCTGTGAAACTGTGAGGTTGAACATTTGGAGTTTGGAGCAGCTCTCAGTATTCTTCACATTTGCGATTCAGTCAGAATGCATCTGCACTTGATTGCATAACAACGGGTAATATCCGCAGCGTTCTCTCGGCCAACCGTGACCTCGATGGCCTCTCCAACACATTAGCGATCTTCCAGAGCGTCAGTGAGCTGAATATTCAGGCAGAAAGAGACAATAGTGGGGTCACTGAGCTCCTGTTTATCTGTGAACTCGCTGCTGAACATGACCAGCTGAGCCTGTTGCTCCTCCCAGAGCTGCACAATGCACAAACACTGACGCATTGTGTTGAGTGAGATTAATATCAGAACATAAAGACGCTCTAATGTATTACTGCACGAAAGAATATTGATACTCTACATGCTTGGAACATGCATGGCCCCTGGGCACTGAAATGTAAACGACCCCGCCCCCTCCCAGGTTCTGTTGTTCTGTTGTTGTGTTGCGTTGCTTCGTAGCTTCGCATCTATCAGTGGGTTTGTGTGTCTTTAAAGTTCTTTACTGTCACTTTGTAATTGTTTTTATCTTTTTGCAGTTATTTTTGTCTGATTGTCAGATTGTCTTGCCCCTTTTTGTTTTGAGTCTCTTCAGTTACTTTGTGTGTTTTTTGTGGTTGTTTGTTCCCTTTAGTCATTGTGAGTCTCTTCGTATCTCTTTGCTTCTGTTTAGCGTGTCTTTGAAGTAATCTCTGTGTGGTTGCTTTGTGTCTCTTTGTAGTCATTTAGTGTCTCTGTGTGGTTGCTTTGTGTCTCTTTGTAGTCATTTAGTGTCTCTGTGTGGTTGCTTTGTGTCTCTTTGTAGTCATTTAGTGTCTCTGTGTGGTTGCTTTGTGTCTCTTTGTAGTCATTTAGTGTCTCTGTGTGGTTGCTTTGTGTCTCTTTGTAGTCATTTAGTGTCTCTGTGTAGTTGCTTTGTGTCTCTTTGTAGTCATTTAGTGTCTCTGTGTAGTTGCTTTGTGTCTCTTTGTAGTCATTTAGTGTCTCTGTGTAGTTGCTTTGTGTCTCTTTGTAGTCATTTAGTGTCTCTGAGTGGTTGCTTTGTGTCTCTTTGTAGTCATTTAGTGTCTCTTTGCAGCTGTTTTGCATCTCTTTGTAGTCATTTTGCATCTTTTATAGTCATTTATAGTTGATTCGTGTTTCTTTGAGTGACACTTTATAGGTGATGGCCATCGGGGCCCCTGACACTTGCCTGGGCGTGTGCTTAATCGGCCTGTTCAGTAATCCATCCACGACTTCACGGTGAAAAGAATGTGGACAGCTGAACATAGCAGCATGTGTGGCCACTACAACAGCCTCCGCTCTTCTGTTTCAGGCTTTCACCTGGTCGAGAAGCCGGCTGCAGAGCATTAGTGAGGTCCAACACGGATGTTAGGGGATCAGGTCTGGCTCGATCGAAAGGGGTTGAGGGTTGAGGTTCAGGGCTCTTTGCAGGCCATTCAAGTTCTTACACATCAAACTGGGAAAAGGTTTTCTGTATGGACATTATCATGTCGTGTGGTTTCTCCTTGGTGACTTCATACTCACCTCACGAGGTTAGAAAGGCAAAAGGCAGAACTGAGTCTCACCTTCTACTGAACAACAGCAGACGGGGATCAGGATCGGGGTCCTCGAGAAAAAAGAAACCTAGAGATTGATAAAAGCAATATCCCCAGACGTATTAGATCCATGCTGCTCATATCCTGGACCACGGATCAAAGCGTGTATTTTTCACCTGATGTTTTCATGTTACTGTCCTGCTTACAAAAAGAAGAAAATAAATGTCTGACCCTCGTCAGAACAAACATACACAAAGTGAAAAAAGAAATGCTCCACACTGCTCGCTGTTAAAAACACATTCAGCCCTCGGGCTCTTTGTTCGACCTCATGTAAGATATGGACCATATGTGGAAGAACACATCATGAGAACATCTCCTCACAGCGTTACAGCGAAACGTGGCTCTGAATCTTGTAAAATGAATCCTGACAAACAACGTCTGCCATTCAACGGATTCCTGAAAGGATTCAGCATTACTTCAACAGGGGGCGCCAGAATGCAGTTATTGATTGGTCTGAATGCAAAGTCCCATTGTTAACGAAAACTCTTCAGGTCATTGCAGCAGACTCTTTGCTCTCTGGTAATATTATAATATTATAATATTCAAGCAATAAGTTGACTAACAGCAGGATCAGAAGCACTGTTTCCTGTTGTTTTTCTGTTTTCACTCCACTGTGTGTGTTCTTATTTTCCCCCGTGACATGTCCCTGACCCCTGAGGGGTCACCGAGCGGCTGACCGGACTACACCCAGCTGCACGAGCAGGACGGCGGGAGAGAGGAGGGCATCTGACGTCCATCTGACGGCTGCAGCTCTCCTCTATCACATAAGCTTCTTATGTAAAGCAGGAAACACTGTGTAATCTGTGTGTGTGTGTGTGTGTGTGTGTGTGTGTGTGTGTGTATGTGTGTGTGTGTGCGTGCGCGTGTGTGTGTCAACACCGCTTCATTACAGCTCTCCCTCGTTCTTTGTCCGCCTCATTACCAAATCATTCAGACTTCCAATGCCCTGCTTCGTGCAAACGTTTTGTAAAAAGCCGATGTCAGCTCTGAATCCGCAGCTGTAACAAAGTTGCGGCTGCAGCTGCGCCATTCCTTGAGTCAGCTGTTCGATCCCCGCTGTTTGCACGTGTCGCGTTGCTTCAGAGTGCGACGGCCCGTGCAGACTGTGTGGCACGTTCTCCTCTGTGAGACCACCACATGCTCACGCCACATATCTGTTGTTGGTGGGCTCTGTTTGACGTTGGGGATTCCTGACCTGACTTATTATTACATTCAACTGTTCAACAACGGCTTCAGAGGGGACGTGCTTTTCTAACTCACTACCATGTGTTCTGGTTTACTGTAGTACTTTCGAGTGCATGCATCCCTGATGTTTCTACTGTATTCTTTCAGTTCCGCCTCATGTCTGACCTGAGGTTCACTCTGCACAGGAACACCACACGACTCAATGTATGCGTCGGACAGGAATACTGTCAAATGTGTGCAGCGTAAGGAAAGTAACGGAGTACATTTACTCTTGTAGGATTTTGAGGCACTTGTACTTAAGTATCTTATTTTTCTGCTACTTTGTACTTCTACTCCACGACCTCTCAAAAGGAAATGTAGAACTGTTTTTTGACCTACATATCTCACAGCTGGAGTTACTGGTAGTGTTGCAGATTCAGATACATATAAAAACATATAACCTGATAAAATGCTTTAAAAATATTTAAATCAGGCCGTTTAGCCTTGAGGCTCCTCACACAAAAAGCAATAAAAGCTCCTTCAATTAAATGTCAGATTTCAGCTTCTAGCATTTCCACCAGTCAAAAAAAAAGGAAATATTATAGAATTGTACAAAAGAAGAAGTAAATGTATAATATGTGTACATCTCACGACCCCTCACATTTATGTGGTGACCCTTTGGAGGGACCCGGACCTCAGCTTGGTTAACCACCGGACTAAAAGTAGCTACAACAGTTACATGTTGCTGCCATGTTTGCATCAGTATTAACACTCTAATAATGTCATGTTTCGTAATAAATCAACCACAGAACAAGAACTTTTAGTCACTTAAAGTATATTTTAATGACAATAACAGTTCTGTCCTGAATTTGAATCCAGTGCTTTTTCTTGGAGTACATTGTTGTAGATTATTCGTACATAATCTAAGTACTTCCACCATTGCAAGTTGTGTCTTCATTGGAGAGTCTAAACTGAAACATTGTGGCTTTAAATATATGCAATTAATACATATGTTGTTTGTTTTGCCCTTTTAGAAATTACAGATTGATCATCAGAGCAATATTGAGCAGTTAAGCAACGTGTTGCTCTACTTTGAGCCATAAAATGCTATTTCATTCAATGATTCATATTTTTTTACTTTTATTTTAGATATTTTAAATACAGGCGTATATATATACACCTTTGTCTTCATATTATTATTATTATTATTGTATTTCTGTATTTTTGATGTATTCCCTGTATTAGAGGTGTTAAAACGAAGTAATACCGGATCAATATCTAATATCTGACTCTCTTTACTTCTCCACAAATCTGAGCATCTCATGCACGAGCCCGTGTTACTTTAAATATCCCAGCAGAGTCACTTGCTGACGTGCCATGACGTAGCCTCGCGCACATACAGTAGAAGCTCGACAAGAAATAGAAATGTGTGCGTCGGCTGCGTGAAGTCTTCCTCTAAAAATAATTCCGAACGTGCAACTCGCGCGAAAGTACATTTCTGCACATGTGGTTGCCGTCGTGCCTCACGCGCCACACTGACTGTACCCGTCACTGTACGTCCCTCTCAAACCTCACTGTAAACACCGTGTTCCTCCGCCGGGAACCGGAGACAAAGTAGTGCGCAGGTTATCGCTCACGTAACATCCAGTGAAAGTAAAGCAGAGACCCGCTCGAGACAGCAAGTTTTTTTAATACGCATTTACAACATGCAGCATCGTTAAACAACAATAATAATAATAATAATACTTTCTTATCAATGCAAATAAATGAATACCAACACGAGACACTGTTTTGTCGCTATTATATGCGCTGCTGTGTAACTGTTCATGATGACATATGTGTATATATATATATTCAATACAATATAACTTGTAAAAGGCTTTTTTTGTAGCTTACATACATAAAACAAGAACCGTGAGTCTCTGCAAACTCTGATTTGTTGGTTTCATTTCAATGAAATTAAGAAAGTGGAGCCGCTGCTCTCAAAACACGCCAGGCGGAGGGATACAAACTCTTAACACATGATGTCGCCATCAGCCCTTCCTACTTCACAGCTCACCTTCCGCCCCCCCCCCCTCCTCCCAACTCCCGCACCGGCGATCCTATTGGTCGAAGCCGCGCGCACGGCTCGCTCCCATTGGCCGCGCAGCCCCGTCAATCACAAGCAGCGGACGCCGCTCAGGGTAGATTAGGGTAGACCATTTGCCATAACTAAATAGTTACCTTGTACATCAAGTAGGGAGATACATTTTTTTTTATTTTTATGTTTTTTAAATTGGTAGCCCACTGCGCGTGGCGGAGAGTTACTGTTTGGTCTTCGGTGGAAACCTTCTCGTGCGCGAACGCAACAAAAGTGTGGCGTTTGAGTCTCGTTTAACAGATGTGGATACGCTGCTCGGGTAAGTCACTCCTCGCGGTTTTGCTACATTTGTGTTTCCTCTTGTGGTGTGCGCGCGTGTGTGTGTGTGTGTGTGTTTGTGTGTTTGTGTGTTTGTGTTTAGGGGGGGGGGGCTCTGACAGCTGTGTTGTCCGGCCGCCGTGCTGGAGATATTTGCATGTTTGTATCGTTGTGGTAACTCTGATAGAGGCGGAAAAACCCCCTCTGTGTGTGTGTGTGTGTGTGTGTGTGTGTGTGTGTGTGTGTGTGTGTGTGTGTGTGTGTGTGTGTGTGTGTGTGTGTGTGTGTGTGTGTGTGTGTGTGTGTGTGAGAGAGAGAGAGAGAGAGTCAAGGACACGCGGTGCTTTTTTATTTTGATAACTTAACACCAGCAGTGCAGTTTAACATCTCTCTCAATGTCCGCTTTGCACGTTTCCCTGCTTTAAGAGAAACAGACAGCTCGCAGCCGGTGCGTGCGTGCGTGCGCGTGTGTAGTGCGCCACACCAACAACACTCCATAAAGAGCTGTCAGGAACGATCTACGACAAGTGTCAGCCCCGGTGTGTTTGTTTATTTCTTTATTTTCACGCGATCTCTCTTCATTTCTCTAAATGGATTTCATCTCCGCGAGCTGCACGTTCTAGTTTATTGGCAACTTTTATCGCGCCATCAATTGTCGTTTTAAATGACAGATACATCGCAGTTTGTTTTTTGCCTCAAGGGAATAGTGATTGGTTAAATTGTGCCCCCCCCCCCTCTTTTTTAAATATACAATAAGCATATTGTATGCGCTTTCCTCATATCCTTAAAGTATTGTGTCTGACGAATCATTTTATGTCTCTATCATGAGCCCATTTCCGACAATTGTGCCCTCGTTGCTGCGCGTAATTGCTTTTCTCCCGGGAGAGAGTGCCATCAAACTTCTAATTTCCTCCTCGAACCCGGAAACCATTTTGCTCGTGGAAGCAGCTCGCGTAATGATGGCATCAATTAAAGCCCCCAAAATAAAGCTCCAGTCAAAGTCGGCTCTGAGATTACATTGTTGGATGTTTCCAGCACAGGTTTGGCAGGTGACTGGGATTAGAGGGCAGCGACACAATGGGGAGTGTCTCCTGTCAGGAGGACCTGTGATGTATCGCGTTGTTATCTGTAGTGCTGCAGGGAGGACAGGCGAGCGCCTCAGCAACGCTTTCAGGTAAAGTCCAGGTTGCCAAAAGAAGAGCGGGTGTCACAGGATCCCCAGAGGGACACGGTCCAGATAAGGGTGCCGAGCGGCGCTGGTGAGCAGCAGAGCGGGTTAGTGTGGCAGAGTGTTTGGCAGGAGGCCACGGAGGCTCAGTGTAACCACACATGAGCGTCGGTCCCAGGTGACACGGAGATGGACGGAGAACCGGAGAGCTTCATTTTGCGTCCCTGTAACACGCCATCAAGTCCCGCAGGATCCCCCTCGGTTCATGTGGCATCTGAGAAGAAGAGCTGCATGATCAATTTCTTTCTTTTGGTGTCGCGCTCACAGGGCGGCAACCTCCGGTTCTACCGAGTGAAGCTGATCTGGAAGTTTTAAAAAATCTGCATTCTCTCAAATGTCCAGCAGGGGGCGACTCCTCTGGTTGTATAGAAGTCTATAGAAAATGACTCTACTTCTCTCTTGATTTATTCCCTCAGTAAACATTGTAAACATGAGTTTATGTCTCAATCTCTAGTTTCAAGTCTTCTTCAATACAGCATGATGTTCATTTAGTACATGATGGTCCATTTAGAGTCACACAGACCATAAAGCAGGGGATGCTTTAGGGCGGGGCTACACGCTGATTGACAGGTCGACACCAGAGACGTATACGGCGTCTCTACGTCTCCTCCTCAGTCCAGCAATGGTCACTTCCTGTTCACTGGTTGCAAAAAAACATGGCGACGGCAAAATCGCCGAACTTGAGGCTTCATAACATCAGTCCACAAAGCAACGGGTGACGTCACGACGACTACGTCCACTTCTTCCACACAGTCTGTGGTCGTGCACATAACGATGCCCCAACCCTCTCAGGTTCATAAGACACCAGCGTGGTCAAACATTTCACTACATTTCAATCAATTATTTTTAAACCTCGGCCTTTAAACTGAATTATCCCGCCTCTCTCTCAGGCAAAAATATAATCTGCTGCTGCAAAAAAAGGTTCCTTTTCTCTTGAAACACAACTGAAGTTGTTCCATCCAGGCAAAAGAAATAAATGGAGGCCTATGTTATATATATGTATGTATGTATGTATATTATTAAAATGGAGGCCATGTTTTACTAAAGAGTGCGTCCGCTTATGTTCTCCATTTCTTCGAGCTCACACAACAAGCGAGGTCTGTCCTCCTCTGGAGTACAAATATCTGTAAACATCAACGGGAGAACACAGCCTGTTTTCACCGGCCCGTCTCCTGCAGTCAGCAACTAGACCAACATCGGATCTCTCCCTTCCCTCACCCCTCTGCCTTCCTTTCTTTAAAGCTCGACATCTTTAGAAGTTTCAGCACTTTAAAGCTGCATAATGGAGAAAAAGCACCTTTTTCTTCGCTTGTTTTGTGACAAAGAAAAGTAAACGCTCTGCTTGGTTTCTGACCCCTTCATCACCTCATCGTCTCCGTCCTCCCGCTGCGAGACATTGTCATGTCGACCCTCTTGGTGTCGTGGCCGTCATCGTCTCCATCATCTCATCCGGATGGCAGGAACGATCCGCTACGTGTCTCGTTGGGTTCCTGCAGCAGAGGCTCGCTACGTCTCTGGAGGACCGACTGTCCCCGTCACTCATGCACTCGCACGGGAACTCCGTCCTGCAGAACGAACCACTCGTTGTGACTGGACTTCTGTGGAACGAGGCTTAAAGCTGCAGATAACTTGTGTGGGCTCAGCTCCAGTAATGTTCCCCTTGTGAACCGTGACGCTGCACCCCCGCTCCCATCCACGGAGTAAAGACTCCACGCCGGGACGAAATGTACGGAGACAGTTTAAAAAAAAGACAAAAATAGTGAACACGATCCGAGAACTAACTCCTCTCAACATCCATCTCAATCCACAGAGTCGGAGGAAGGAAGTCTTCTTTGGTTTTTCCTCACTGAAGCTCAGCCATGTGCTCTGCTGCTACAGTCAAAACACAGTAGGGGGGTCGAGTCCCCCCCCCCCCCCCTCTGTTGTTAATTTGAGGAAGTTCAATCAACCTCTGCTGCTGCAGCTTCCTGCCGAATTGCAAACGCAGCCGCCGAGCTCTCCAGACCTTACAGTCGGTCAGAAGAAGCTCGGCCATGAAGCGGCTGAGTGCGCGCTAGTGCGCGGCCGTGCACTTCCTGGTGTGCGAGAGCATGTGACAGTTCAGTCCGAGGTCTTTTAGCATGTGTGATGCACGGACATCTGTAATGGCACCATGTTGTTTTCATCGTCCATTGATCTGCTGATTGCTTTTTAAATGTTTCCTCTCACCAACACTGGAAAACCCACATATGATAATGAGCCACGTCATATATTCAATTTACTATTTGGCAGAGGAAGGATGCAAAGAGCATTTGGCAGTTCTGCTGAATAAATTTTTGATATTATTCAGTCATCAGTGGACTAATAGATTGATCTCTTCTGCTGCAGTTCAGTCATAAATCACTCTGACTTTTATTCAGTTAGATCAGAGGGGTTTGGGCCCCAACAGCTTTTTGTTTTGGTGAAAGAATAAGATTCATGAAGCTTAATCTCTAACAAATGTGTTATCACTCAGTTTTTATCAGGACAAGATATTAGTTTCAGTTGTGGAGCTTTTGGTCGTATCGCCCGGCCTCCCTCAGAAGATGTTTCAGCAGATTTGATTCACACTGAAACGATTAGTGGATTGAGTTCACAGTAGATTTGCTAATCGAGTACCAGTTTAAGTCATTATCAAGAAAAGAATGCTAAATGTTAGGGATGTCACGAGAACCGATGCTTATCGGTACCAAGTCGCTGCCACAATCCTCAAAACGTGACGGTACACGGTTCTCGAGATTCCGTCTGTACCGCTCAGGGCTCGAGAACAACAGCGTCCTGTCGTCCCTGATAATGCTACATTGAAATCAACAGGAGGAGAGCTAGTTAGCGTTAGCTGTTAGCTGTTAGCCGGTGGGCAGCACAGTCCTGCTAGGCTAAATAACGGAGCTAATGGCTAACGTACGGAGGCTGCAATGAGTTACATCATGATGCGTTCAAGCTCTGTTCAGTAAACACTGATTATAACGTTATCATGATGTGTTCAAATGTAATCTTGTAAAATGTAGCGCTTTGTTGTGTATGTTGAAGTACAATGGGATTTGGTGTTGATATCGACGAGTACATTTCTGGTTTTGTGACGTCTCTAGCCTCTCTTGTTTCATGGTTTTGTTATTGAATATCACGTTTCCCTGTTCTCTGACATTCATACCTCAAACAATAAGATGCAACCAAACAGCGGCCTTAACTACGGGAGTTCAGACACGAGAGTAGAGATGTTCGTAGAAAGAGGGCCAAACTAAAGAGCAGCGGCACATTAACTCCCCGACAGACCTTGCAGAGCTCTCCATTAGTCCAGACCCCCCTCGAGACTCTGAAAGTGGATCCCGGGACTTTGGCGTGCGCTGTAATTTTAACCGGAGTCTCATTTTCACGAATCAATTTGTTTGCTGGCCCGGGCGCAGCATCGATCAGCTTTAATCACCGCTGAAGCTCCGGCTGCCAGAATGACGTCGGGTCACCGCGGAGGTTAAAGGAGCACGTTTCGTATTGTAACCGGGGTGTTGGTGCTGAACAGAGGTGAGCTGCACCACTCCGACGTCGCACTGAAAGCCTTGCACCGCAAAAACATTCAGTTATTTCTGTTTCAGCAGAAAGGAGCAGACCTGCTCCGGTCTTGCTGCTTCCGCGGCCTTTTGTGTGCCGATTCCAGGGCCGGTTTCTGTCCGTGGCTGTTCCCACGCTGAGCGGGGAGAACAGGAAGAACTCAGCCGCGCAGCAGGCCTCTGCCTTCTGCTATTATGGCTGTGATTCAATCATGGCAGGGCAGCGCTTCACCCTCACAGAGAGAGAGAGAGAGAGAGAGACGTCCTCACTCACTCTCCCTTAATGGAACTTGAAGCCAAAGGTGTTCTTTTTCTTTTTTGCACAAAGAGGAGACCATCAGCCACTTAATGTGGGAAGTAGCAGCGGCAGCAAGCCTGACCTCACAAATCCCCCCCCCCCCCCCTTACTGCCGTTTCAAAATGGCCTCCATTTCTGAGCTTGCAGCCAGAGAAGCACCACGCCGGGCGCAGGAACCGGGCGAGCTTCGCCTCTCTCGGTGCTGCTGATCACACCTACTGTTTGTTTTCTTTGGCACGGACCGGAGTGGAAAAGTTCAGCGTGGTACACGTTTGGGATTTGATTCATTTTCAGCTTCTCATGCAGCCAATTAGCAGCAGTAGAATCAGTTGGAATCAGGCAGGCATTTGGTTTTTCTGACACTCTACAGACTAAATTGGGAAGAAGAGTCGAGAGAACAGATAATTATCACCAGTATAAAATATGGATGGAATACTTTTTAGTTCAGCCCCAAAACTCGGAAAAGCTTGTTTTCTTGAAACAAACGACTAAAACCACCGTTTGTCACAGCCAGAATCTGTGAAAAACGCAATTATTATTAGATTCCCAGCTTTCCGTCGGTCCTTGAACACATCACGTGCAATGAGCGCTTCTGTCAGAAAAAGCAGCCAAAACGAAGCTTAAAATGGTGATTTCAATAGAAACATTTTATTCTGCATCTTCTCATTTAACATCTCGCCCCGAATAAATATTTCACTTTAACCAGATTGTAAAAACATTAAACTGTGAGCTCTTCAGTGAAACTGAAGTCATGATGGATTCATCTGAGACCAACAGTCATGTGACAACAAGGAGGAGAAACTCTGACTGAACTACAGGAAGTGAACACAGAGCAGAGGAGAGGAGAGGAGAGGAGAGGAGAGGAGAGGAGAGGAGAGGAGAGGAGAGGAGAGAGGAGAGAGGAGAGAGGAGAGGAGAGAGGAGAGGGGAGAGGAGAGGCTGAAACATGTCAACAGTTTATAAAACTATATATAAAACACTTGGAGCCTCCATTTGTTTTCCAATTCTTTTAAAATAAATTATCCAAGAAATTGAACTTGCGTTTATTTCTTTTTAATGATTCATGACATTGTTACTGTGTTACTGTGCACTGAAGACGTGTTCTAGTTCTCTCTACTTCTAGTCCGGATGTTCTAGTTCCCTCTACTTCTAGTCCGGATGTTCTAGTTCCCTCTACTTCTAGTCCGGATGTTCTAGGTCCCTCTACTTCTAGTCCGGATGTTCTAGTTCCCTCTACTTCTAGTCCGGATGTTCTAGTTCCCTCTACTTCTAGTCCGGATGTTCTAGTTCCCTCTACTTCTAGTCCGGATGTTCTAGTTCCCTCTACTTCTAGTCCGGATGTTCTAGTTCCCTCTACTTCTAGTCCGGATGTTCTAGTTCCCACAGAGGAGCAGACTACTGGAATGAAAATCAAGGCCACAGACGGTAAAATGTGACGGGAGAGAAGAAACGGAGAGAATATTGCTGATGTTCAACCAAGAAACATTTGAGTTTTCTACACTTTCACACACTTGTCACCATGTCGTTTCTCGCCCCGAGAGGACTTCTGGTCTTTCAGGAGCTTGTTGGCTGAGCTGAAATGCTTCTGATTCCTGTTTTTCTGGCCGAGCATGAACGGCTTTTATCTTCACACCAGCTGGGAACACTTGAAGAATAAACGTGTCCCGTCTGTGGTTTGCTCTCTGCAACAGCATCCACCTCGGTCTGCCATGAAACACCATACGAGTGGAGCCTCGTGTTTCCTGTTGGTTCATCACATATATCACATCGACCATGAAGGGGTTAAATAACCCACCACGCACACGCACGTACTCAAACATGTCAACTAGCAACAGCTAGCATGGGATGCTAATCTCTTATTCATACATTTCATCATTGTTCACATTTCTGTTAGATGTGTGTTGAGGTGATGGTCTTCTATGACAGTAAAGCATATTTATCTTAATGTAAAAACGTTTTCTTCAAAGCGATGCATCGAAAAAAATTACATTTGTTCCAAATTGTAGTATTTGTATTTGCAGTTTCTTTGGACCTGAAATGATTCATCGATACGTCAGACAGTTTGATAATCAATTCATTAATCATAATCTTTTAATCTGTGTTGGCTGTCTTAATCGTATGTGATAGAATTTGTGCATTTTAATTCGAAAAAAATTAGCAATTTGAACGTAGAATTTTGTGACATTTAAAAACCAGACAATCTGTTTTTAACAATTGATTTAACATGAAAACAATCATTAGTTGAAGCCCCAGAAGAATGGCGGGGTCGTTTCCTGGTCGAAGCTCGTTTGGAGCTATTTGCCAACATGTCCTCCGGGATCTGACCCTCAGGGCCGAAGTGAAGGATTATGGTCCAGAGGAGCTGTGGCCGCGGGGCAACACAGCCTTACTTACACAGGACGAAGCCCTTAACTGAGCCATCGTCAGCTGCCAATCTACGGGTTAAACATCGGAGGAGGAGGAGGAGGAGGAGCTCGGTTGTGATGGCGGTGCTGGATGGAGGCTGGTTCTGTGCTGGTTCAGCTGTGTCTTGTTTGGTGATTCTGTCTTTAAATCTTGAGCTGATGTTGAACTTCTCGGTTCTTCTCATTGATGAACCTTCTGCTGATTCTCTTATTGCATTACATTACACATCAATACTTTCTGAGATTTTTGTCATGAAATGAGTTTTACATCCAGATCTAAACATTTGCCGGCTGCTAGATTTTAGTCTTTGGAGGAAACGTTGTCTGCAGCAAAGAAGCTCCGCCTTTTATATTTCTGGTTTGTTAGAAGTGAAAGCAGGAGAAGAAGAAGACCTGCGGGGGAACGTCTTCTCTGTGGTTGAAGAGGCAAAGAAGAAGAGCTGCACCAATTACAGACGCCTCAACTTCAGCTGAAGAACATACAAAACCCGCCCACACCGCTGTGATTGACAGCTGATCTGAGCAGCAACAGAGATTTGAGACGCAAATGAAAATACGATCTCGTAGATTTCCACAGGAAATGTGATTGTATTAAATGAATGTTTATTGCCGAGGGCTTTAGAGGAAATGAACGACAACGTCTTAAAAGCATTTTGTGCAAACGAATCAACGTGTGATGAAGAGCGTCATCCGTCCCCCGAGTGTTACCAAGTCTGTTCATTCAAACAACCGTCTGTTTGTCACACAGCCGCCGGTATGTTTTATTGTTCTGACGCCACTTGATGATATTCAGCCTCCTGATTATTTGAGGTGATCGTGAGAGACGCTCTTCTGGGGTCTGTGATGCTCATCGGACTCCGGTGGTCTCAGAGAAGCTGGTGTGTGTGTGTGTGTGTGTGTGTGTGTGTGTGTGTGTGTGTGTGTGTGTGTGTGTGTGTGTGTGTGTGTGTGTTTCCATTTGGAACACTTCTGCCGTGTTGAATCCACCGTTCAATATTTAACAAACACAGATGACGAAGTCTTCAGACGCATCACTATTTCATGAGCACAGCTCTTAAGACGACTCAGAGATTTGATAGAATCCCAAAACCTGCTTCACTTTCCGGTCCGCCGTCTTTTAATTTTCATCTTCCAGCTCCTTTAAACGGCGGCCATCTTTCCCAGCTCTGAGAGAATACCGCCGATGGAATATGTTTTAAAGCATAACTCAGATGATGAATACTTGAGTGTCTTGAACGTTGATTACTTCTGTAGTTATTTGAACCCAAACATCTTTTCCTAAACCTCACTAGTGTGTGTGTGTGATGTTAAACTATCACGAGCGTCTCTGTTTTTAACCCGTTATGGATGAAACTAATCGTCCAAGCGGCTCCGCCCTGAGCTGGCTCCTGGTTTTAAGGACTATTTGGTGAAAAAGGCTCCTTGACCTGGAGGTCGAGGGGCCTTTTAACCCACAGTAGCTCCTAATGCTGGGACTGTGATCTTTATCTCCTGGTCAGTAATCCGTGCAACATTAGGAAGTAGTGCCGCTACTAAAACAAACCTGTCGTGGCTTTGTGCACATCTCAGCTTCCAGCACCAGCAGCCTCCTAAAAAACATCCTGTTTGCTGGAGTTTCATGTTTATTTGTGCTCTGACTGTCACCCCGGCCTGAATTCTAACTAACCCTCTCTGGTTTACCGCAGACTTTCCATTCCTCTGTGGAATAAACCGAGCGGAGCCTCGGATGATGGATTCGGGGGAAGTAGGGCAGCAGGGTGGGCGGGACTTTAAAGAGTCTTGTAATCGCAGAAAGGTCACCGGATTGTTCGGCCATGTGCCCCCGAGCTACAGATGCTGAACCTCTGCCCGCGAACACGACCTGTGACGTCACTGATGCTTTCATCATGGCGTCATCTGAGTCCGTGGAGCGGCGTTGGTCCCACAGCTCACCGGCTCTTCACGCTGATCGCTGCAGAGCCGGTTACGTAAAACACAAACGGAAACGAGAGAATGAATAAATGAATAGAACAGAACCTGTGTGGTAAATCCCTTCTCGGTTGTTGATTCTTGCTAAAAATATCCTGTTCAGGGCACTACATTTATCCGGTCCGCCTCGGAAGAAATTGCTGGAAATAACCCGCTTTGGAGCCAAAATGGAAATCTGCGCTGACCTCATTCTGGCTGCGCGGTAGAATCAGACGAGCAAATGAAGAAAAACCCAGTGGATGCACGTAACGCGTATTCTGATCAGGGATTATGGAATCTGTAGGACTCTCCTCTCTTTTTATGTCGCTGCAGCACTTTCATCCAGATTAAGTTGTGTTTTCTTTTAAAGAGGTGATCCCACGGCCAACTGGACATTGTATCGGGGGGGGGGGGGTCAGAGGACAGTGGTCCGGGATCAAGACACAACCCACGGCTTCTATGTAGGTTAAATGCAACTTAAACCCGACACAATTCGCAGGATTAACCTTAAATAACAGGAGCTTTGAGCGCTGCTCACTAACCGGGCCCGGCTTGGCCTTGACTGTCGCCGTGGTGACGGAATCCACTTAGATTCAATTTGGATCCGTTTAGTTCAGCTTCTGGGAACCTTCAGCGATACGGACTTTGAGTTTAAACTCCATCACGCCGTCAATAGTCTCCAGAGAAGAGAAAGGGATTGAAGAGTGAATGCGTAACTGGTCTTTGTGGACATTTCTACTGTTGGTTATTATCTACAGAGCACACATATCTAGCTTCATTTAACACGACACTGTCAATAAGTGAGGCGTTAGTGATGTGCTTCAGGAAACCTTTACTCGCCCTCATCCACGCAAAGGTTAGAGGTCAAGCTCAGCCTAGCTTAGCTTAGCTTAGCTTAGCTTAGCTGAGAGGCCGGAGAGTTTTTAGTGTCTTGCTCTTCGGCAACAAGCGCTGGCTAACGTGGGACCTTGTTCCCATTGCGTCACGTGTGTGTGTGTGTGTGTGTGTGTGTGAGTGTGAGAAACATTTCATAACTCTGAACTCAATATTTCATAACACAGCTGGAATGGAAGGTTAGCCATGTTGCAGGAGATCCAGTAAGAGCAGCACAGACCAGGGGGATTAGGCCGACTCTGAAGCACTCGGCTGCACCAGATCCTGCTGGATTAAGGCTCCGCTGTCCCGCGACCGGAGCTGCAGCCTCCACGCGGTGCACACGGAGGGTTCACTGCAGGTTCACTGCAGGGCCATCTGCTGCTGCCGTCACAAAGCTTAGAGAGCAATGCAACGCAGAAGACGGCGAAGGAAGGAGTGAGCGGAGAGCAAACAAACAAACGGGAGAAGTTGGGATGTGGATCAAGGAGAGCTGCACACCTACGAGACCGGAGGAAGATGCAAAAGAGAGCAGTGAAAGACGCCGTCCATCTGTTTTAGGAAAGCGTTCCGTCCTCCGATGCGTCGTTCAGGATTCAGTCAGAATAACCCACAGGGCTCACGCTGCCTCCAGGAGCAGAAGTGTTTCATAATCAAAGGTCTGTTTGCTGACTCAACCTGAATAGTATCTGCTCGGTGCGTTTGCCAGATAGCGTTTCGTTGCAGTGGGGGTCAACATGTCCAATCTTTAATTTGTTCTTCTGAGCAAAAAGAGACCGAAGAAGTGACGATGCTCTCACTGAAGTTCTACTTCTGCGGAGTCAGTTTATTTATTAGAGGTTGTACCGCGATAGTTCTGCCAGTAACACTGAAAAGAAGCCCAAACGTGCATCAGCAGTGAACGATGTGAACACGTTCACATCACTCCTTCCTGTCTGTCTCCCTAAATACCAACCTTTGGCTTCCCTCCTGCTTCCTCTGCTGGTGTTTGCTCAGCCGAGCCGCCTCGCCGCCAAACGTCTGACGAGCGTCTTCAGATGAATGACGAGAGATTAACTTTGTCACCTCTGTGCTTTCTCTCGAGTGTTCAGACACGAGTGTCATGCGGTCCGGTCCAGTTCCACGGATCAGACCGGTCTCATCCAGCAGTCAAAGCAATACCTACCAAGAGTAATGCGCCGCAATACGTACGTATCTGTACACATAGACATTAACGAGGACTCATAAAGAGCGCTAACGCAAACCGGTGAGTCCAACAGAACGCGACCGATCAGACCCCCGCGTGACACGAGACCGTCTGGAGGTCTGTAGTTATTTTATCTCAAACAGTCTTTTCCTTAATCTAGCTAAGTATTCACCATCTTTTTCTGGATATAAGTATTTGTGTTCTCTATGAAAGTATCCATGAAACAAGCAGACATTGACGCGTGGTGCTGGCGTTCGTAGGAAGACGCAGAACGAATGAGGAGTGACTTATTGTCTGGTATTTAACGAACAGTCGTAAGAGGATCCACGTGGTCCAGACTGGAGGACTAATGGGTTCCGTGTGAGATCGGGGGAACCAGAACTCAGCCCGAGTGCCGTGCCACCAAAGTGACGGGGTTGCGATGGCGTGAGAGCAGGGGCTGCTGGCCAGCGCTTCTGCACAGCTGAAATAGCAACGAGCAGAGCCGGAGCTGAAACACTACACCGGCTTCTCCTTCTCTCCCTCTCCCTCTCTCTCACCTCTCCTCCTCACCCTGCCTCTCTTTTCATCTGAGGTCCTGGCATTTTCTCGTTCTTCATCATCAATTTCTAGCCTCCATCCATCCACCCCCCCCCCCCCCCCCCACCCTGACCCTCGCCTCCCACACCTCTCTCCCACTTCCAGCGGAGCGCGGCGGAGAGGTTACGGCCTCATTTTGAATATATCCGAATGTATTCCGACCTCCTCCTCGCTGGGCCGTGGCGCCGTTACAGCAGCACAGCCGTGCCGGTGCTTTGGGACAGGAGTGTGTAGAGAAGCAGCTTCTTCCTCCTCGTCTTCCTCTGTTGTAGAGCATCCATTACCCAGAGTCAAGAAGAAGAAGAATCCTCATGTTTGTGTGACGTTGCCATGACTCCAGGCGTGTGTTTGCGTTCATCCATGAACATGTATCAATTTATGTGCGAGTATGTCGCTGTACCAAGGTGTGTTTTTGCCATTGCATCCTTATTAAAGGATGATTTTCATAAAGATTTTACAGAGTTTTACTGTACAAATACATAGAATGAATACAGTAGAATAAAGTTAGCGCTGTTAGCACTGTTAGCTGCGAGCCGCTGTCTCCACGTGGAGAGCCGTGTGATGACGAGCCTTAAATAGGCTGTGAATTCTTTGCATTTAGCATATTTAATAACTTCAATTGCTTTAAATAAATAAATATGTGATTCCTGACAGTTGGCTGAGGACACGTTTGTCTGTATAGAGAACAGTGTTGGCGTTTGACACCAAAGTCCATCGGCATTAATACACGAGCCCTACATATTTATTAACACCTTCATTGTAGAGCAAAGTTTATTTTGACTAAGATATCTGACTGCAGTCTTTTCGGTCCTTTTTCTGGTGCTTCAACCACGTATCTCAACAATGCATCTAGTGGTCTTCATCGTGTACCGACGGGTCTGTAGAACTGACTTTCTCCACAAAGGATCCCACAACAGCACCGCTTTGAATCGTGTTTCCCAGAGATGTGCTCACAAAGTTTCTTGGAAATGAGTCAAACGGCAGGAAAAAAGCTTGACAATCCACTCAAGAAATCTTTGTCAACGAAGACCAAATCGACCATTAGGCATCATCTTTTTGTTCTGGCTTCATATTTTACATGTTGGCTCACAGAGACAATTCAAAGTACAGAAACGGGATATTCTTCTGTCTTTTGGAGCGATGTAAAACTAAAGAACATGTGCAGATACCACGACCTCCTTTCGACTGCTGCTGAGATGCGTGTCTCTCGGAGTGATCTTGTTTCATTTGTTTCGTTCCTCTCAGAAAGCACAGCGGTGCGTTCCGTCGATGGAGAGCGCGCTGGTTGTTCTCTTCTCCCGGCGCGCCGTGTCAGTGCAGGCATTAGATAACGTTTTATTTGATGGCGTTCAATGGCTGACTCGTCCTCACCTCTCGCCCAGGCCTCTCCAGCCCACACGCGCTGCCATGCACAAAGCAAACGCACACACATCCACCCACACACACACACACACACACACACTCACACACACTCTGCATCCTTCCTCTGGAGGATTCTGGCAGTTGTTTATGTTGTTGAACTGGTTATCACATTGCAGCTGGAACAGCACCAGGCTCGGAGAGAAAGAGTCCTCCCGCTTTCTCAAGGAAGGCAAAGACAGTGGGGGGGGGGGGGGGGGGGGCAGATGAGATTATGTTGAAAGGTTTTTGCACAGCGCTCATCAGCATCGTCAGCCAGCAGCAAAACCAAACGGAGTGTGATCTTTGCACATTCGCTGCTGCTTTGACAACACGTCCTCACCAGACAACAGGACGGGACATTGTTCATCAGCGCCGGGCTTCACGCGACGGTTCTGTGATCTGCCGCTGCTTTGGTTAAGCTGTGGTGTTGGTTATTGTCGGGGGACGTCTGTGGCTGTTGGTAGGAAACAGGATTTGAACCCACGACTCTTCCCCCCCGAGAGGTTGCGGCGCTGAAACGGTGTCATGAAAATGTAAACGTCTTTTCTTTTAAAGACGAGGATCTTTTCCTCCTGTTGTGTGATTCATTCGCATGCCAATGTGTTTTGGTAATTTCACACAGAGCGCATATATTACACGGAGGAGAAGCGACGTACGGCTTTGAATTTTCTGAACTTTCTTACAGCGAACAAAGGCATCGACCAATCCCGTTGTGTTCAGTGACATTTTCAAAATGTACACTGTAGTGTGCAACAACAGGGAGGATCTGTAGTTTGAAACCAATAACTTTATTACTCCTTTCAACCTTGACAAAGTCAGCGCGGACCAGATCCTCTCCCGCTCTTCTTACCTTTCACAATAAAAGCCCAAGACATATACATGCATAAAAACCTCAATAAAATATCTTACAGTATCTTGGGCTATACAGCAGGTTAGAATTCCAGAATTCTGGATCCCAATTTGATGCCGCAATAAAAGAAAAGAAGAAATTTATCCGATGCTGCCCATCGCCCGCTAACGTCTAACGGCTAACGTGAACTAGCTCTGATTTCACTAGTATTCATTGCTAACAACGTAGCATTATCAGTCTTTTGATCCTCGATACCATACTGTAGAGAAAATGGCTACCGCCACGTTTTCATAATTTTGGCATTAACTTGTTACCAAAGTCTCTCCTCGTGAGTCGTGACCCCCCCCCCCCCCCCCCCCCCCCCTTCCTGTCTTTATTTCAACCTGTTGAACGCCAAACAGTTTGGGGAGTTTGTTTTGCTCCGGTCACATTTTACTCTGAAAGTTTTTAAATTACCGGATTATCCGGTACAAGACTTTTAAATCTGACATTTCTTTATAAAATAATCACAATTTAAAGTTCAATTTTTGCTGCTTTTTCTGCGTTCGTCGCATATGATGTGTTCAAGGACCGTCAGAAAGTAGAAAATCTGCTGTTAATGATGGTTTTTACAGCTTCTGGCTGTAAACGGCGACTGTTTAAAGGAAACGTGCTTTTCAAACCCAGCCGGCGGGTTCTGGGGTCCAGAAGGATAAAGTTATTTCATTTATTTTGTTTTGTACAGGTGTTCATGTTATTGTGTACAGAGGCCTCTTGACAGATCATGATGAATGCCTTCAGTGGAGCGGATGATTAGCATCACCAGCTTCAAAGGGCATTGAACCTGTGACCTTCTGCAGCATAATGCCTTGCTGTAGGAGGATCGCATACAACCCACCGTACCGAGTCGTGCCCGTTGAGTCCCACGACAGAATGTAAGTGAATGCTGATGTTTCCTTTGACGGCGTGCGCAGCAGGTTAGCAGTGACTGAAGGAAAGAACAGATTTAAAAAGTCTGCACTAGAAGTTACAAAAACTTCTTTTCTGCTGTGTTTTGCACACCCAGCAGGAATACATAATCCAAAGATGTGTTGTGTTTTATTCCCTTTCACCCCATGGGTTTCTCCTCCAATCCAAAGAAGTGCTGCGCTTTCAAATCCCCTCTCTTCTCCCTCAGCTTTGCGCTTTCTCTTCTTTTCTTTTTTAACAAACTGATACCCGTCGTCCTAAATATCCCGCCTGCGCTCCACCGCAGTTCACTTCGCGGCGGGAAAACTTTTGTCTGACAAAAGCGTTTGGAAGAGTCTCGGAATCCTTCTGTGGTGAGACTCTTCTTCTTCTTCTTCAGTCTCCCGTCAAAAGGAAAGCGTCTCGCTGCGTTTCGCTGAGCGCAGGAAAAGTTTCACCCCCCCAACAGTCGAGGAAACGTTCACGCCACACGATGGCAGAGAACGAGTCGACTCAGGGGTCGAGTGTTCATTGTCTTTATTTATGATGAGATCCACACCGCGTGGTCAGACGTCGGTGATCGGACACGGTGAAAGTGCCGCCACCGCTTTCAACGAAGCAAAAGAAGTTCGGTGCTTTTAGCCCGCAGGCCTGGTCCGGTGTAGCATCTGTTGTTAGCCAGACGCAACACACACACACACACACACACACACACACACACACACACACACACACACACACTCTCCAGCACACGCCAGAGGGTCATGAAGCCCTGTTTTATGGGGAGAGAGTGTGTGTGTTAGTAGGTGGGTGATGCAGTATGAAGGAAGGCCTTTCACAGAGGACAATTCCTCTGGTGTGTGTGTGTGTGTGTGAGAGAGAGAGAGAGAGAGAGGGGGAGAGAGAGAGAGTCGGGGGAGTTATGAGCCGGGCTCTGACAGGAGGGGGAGGGTGGAGGGCTTATGAAGGGTCCCCTCTGCCCCACCTGTAGCCTGTCAGCTGTTGTAAGCCTGTTAAGACGTCAGCTGTTTCTGAGGAGAAGTGTGTGTGTGTGTGTGTGTGTGTGTGTGTGTGTCGTTTAGTCAATGTCAGAGAGCTCGGGGGGGCTGTCTCCGTGTGGCCCTCAGCGCCTCATTGCACATCAAACGCCTCGTTGCCTTTGGGGATTTTGTTTGTGGGGAACAGAGCCTCGGCGCTCTGGACTCAAGAGCTTCAACATCTCCAGAACAGCGTCTTAGTGTTTATCTTCAAACCCCCCAGAAATGAATGTGTCATCTTGTAAATATTAAATATTCTGAATCAATATATCTGAGTCTCTGAGCCTCTTTTGAGGGATTTAAACTACGTTAATCTACGAAACCTGAAACGGTTCTTCACTCAACATTAAAGCCAAACTTCTGTGTTCAATGTGTTTCGTAACACGAAGCAGCTGTTCCAGAGATTTCACATTTTAAATCAGGAAGTATCTGATCAAAGAGCGACACACAGGCAGCTTTTATTACTTCAGTGTTCCGCGCTAACGTTTTGGTTGGTTTCACAAAAAGCTTCAATCTGGAAACGAGAATTAAAAAGATAAAACGGCTGGAGACGTCGGCAGCAACGTCTGCACATTTGGTGCAGAAGATGGTTCCACATGGGGTCTGCGTCAGTCGACATGTTTGGTGGACTGACAGCCGGAGACTCGGCGGACTCTTTGATGTCGCGTCGTGTTGTCAGCTGTTTTGTTGTGACCTTTGTGTTCCGCTGTCATGAGCCACACTCGTCATTATCAGCTTCACACCAAGCTACTCATCGCTAATCGCTTTGTCTGATAAACGTGTGAAGTGAACCATTATTAGAATTCTCCACGGCCTAAACAGTGTCTTCAGATGTTTGTCTTTTAACTGACCAACAGTCCGAAACTCAAAGATTCATTTCATCATTAGTGCTTGAAAAATATACCGATTTGTGACTGTGTCCAACATATTGGTTCCCCGCCATGTTACTCGTGTCAAAGGCTTATTTTCAGATGTTTTCATTTAAATATCCTGCATTTCACAGAAAAAAATAACTTAAATATTACACACTTCTTTTCCGTCTCATCCCTTAAATCATCTTCAGTTTATGTCTCAATCTCTAGTTCCAAGTCTTCTTCAATACAGCATGATGTTCATTTAGTACATGATGGTCCATTTAGAGTCACACAGACCATAAAGCAGGGGATGCTTTAGGGCGGGGCTACGCGGTGATTGACAGGTTACCAGAGACGTGTACGGCGTCTCTACGTCGCTCCTCCTCAGTCCAAATATGGTCACTTCCTGTTCGCTGGTTGCAAAAAGCCAAGATGGCGACGGCCAAACCCGCCGAACTCGAGGCTTCAAAACATCCGTCCACAAACCAACGAGCGACGTCTCGACGACTACGACCACTCCTTCCATACAGTCTGTGAACCAGACACGCATTTCAGGGAGGCTTGTTGAGGTTTGATATCCAGTCCCAGTCACACAGGGTCAACACATGACCCCGCCTGCATTAAAAAAAGAGGATTAAAAGAGGACCTGAAACACTTTGTAGTCTCGTGTTCAGCTCCAGCAAACCTGCACAGTCTGTTTATGTTCAGGGAAATAACGACTCGCTTTTTGGCCACGGGAAGATTTTTCCAACAGCACTTCAAACAAGAAGGTCAATTCAAAAGAGGGTTTCTCCTCCACAATCCAAACAAAGTCAAATTAACACCGATGAATCTTTAATTCCAGACGTGCGCTCTTCTTTTCTGTTGTGTCAGCTGAACGTCTCCTCTCCGGTCGCTCGTGCTGGCGTGGGAGCCTCAGGAGCGGAGTGATTTATGGCTTTAATTTACTTGATAGATTAAAATATAATATAGCAACACGCATAGCGCATTAATTAGGATAGCGCAGCGAGACCCCGTCTCCCTTCAGCCGCATTGTCAGAAAAAGTACTTCACACAGTGTAAGAGTGCACTGAACTCATGTGGAAGTTTAAAGAGATCTGTTGTCCTTATTACGGAGACTTTATTGATTTCCCCTTTAAAAGAAGCTTTGGGATTAGCTGGAGGTCGCTGGCTGAGCCGGTGCCGGTGGCGGCTGAGTGAGGCAGACAGTTGAAGGGAACAGGTTGCTGCGTCTGTTCCGGCTCGTCTTGCTGCTCGTGACCTTTTTCACCTTTCAGCCGTGACAGCTCCTGGTGGCTGGGAGATACCACATGTCTCCGGGTTGGTACAGTCCAGTACTGTTAAAATACCAACATCAGCAGGTCACGTTCCATCAGATCCTCCTCGTCAGTTTAAACGAGGGCTATAAGTCACCATATGAGACTGGAATATCAGGGTTTTCACAGTTGTTATTCACAATAATTGACTGTAGTTTTATTGGTAAAAATGTTTGGTAGTTTTAATGATGTATCATACGTTAGTGTTACGAGTTAAATGGGTCATAATTCGTCTCTAATATCTGTTTTTTTATTGCTGTGAAAACGTCTTTAAATTTATTCAAGTTCCTCACCATAAAACTACGTTTTACAAGATGACATTGAACACATCGTGATAACGCTGTGAGGCAACAGAGCACGAACACATGTTAATGTAGTTCAATGGGACCTCTGTTCGTTAGCCGTTAGCTCCGGTGGTGCTAACGTTAGCTCTCTGTTCTCAATGTAACATGATCAGAGACTAGAACTCATAATGCCGAACTGCTGATCGCTACTATTGTCCGATAACGATCAGCAGTAAAAACATTATTTTAAACTTCGATCGTTAACTTAAACTTCTAAATCGCACACTTTGCAAATTGGAGAGCCGTCTTTTCCAATCTTTTAACCGCCATTTTGGCAGATATAAAGCCGGTGAAAGAGGTTATGTTTTCAGTTCGGTTTGATGGTTTGTCCGCGAAATTACGGAAAATCTTCTGGCCGGATTTTTCCATGTGACTTGGTTGAAGGGTTTGCATCGGCCAAAGACCAAAGATGAACCCACCACATTCTGGAGCGGATCGGCCTCGGCGGAGGTCTGGAACAAAAAGCATATTGACCTCATTTAATCTTTTCCGATGAGTGATTTGAAGAGAATGTGGTCATGAACGATACTTTAACATTTGTCTCATGGGCCTCAATCTCAAATCGTGGCAGCAGCAAACATCCCATCGTCACTAATGCAGAGCCTGTGGATTTGCCCAATTTGCCCAAATTAGATGTGGATGTCGGTCATGGACACTTGCACCCAGAGGATGTGATGATGAACAGAAACTAAACGCATGACACGCAAACTGTGTCCCCAAGACAACAGCGGCTCCTTCCAAGCATCAGATCTGTCGGCTGCGTGGCCTTTTATTATGGTGGAACGACCGCCGAATCAAATCAAAGGTGGAAAGCAGAAACGGATCATTTGCCCTATGAATAAAAACACTTTGTCAAGTTTCATTTTACACCCAAAATCACAAGTTTGACCCAAAGGGCTTTACAATCTGCACATTTTAGAGAAGAGGAAGCTCGTCGAGCTCCGCAGAAGTTGATTGTGAAGCATGTGATTTTAGTTCCTGTTGATCTTCCTTCACATTAAAAGCTTTGCATATGAGAATCCCCGAGACTTTCATTGTGAAGAAGTCGTAGGTAATGCATTGGCATGTGCGTCACTGCTTTAGTTTCCTTTGAACTTTTGGGTTGACAATAAGCAGCTATTTCTAGGATCAGATTTCACAAAGAACCGTCTATATGAGCTGCAGTACTGAAGAATCCAGAGGAGGGAGGACGAAGCTAAACATTGCTAATGCATCATTTTACAAAACCATTTAAGTTTATTACGCTAAAGCTCCTCAATCAGAATGTAAGCGTGTTCTGTAGAGAAGACTCTGCAGTCCACGAACTAAGCAAACATCATATAGTGTTTCCAATGGAGCCGAGACGGGAAGACATCTGAGCCGTGACGGATCTCGTCTCATGATCGCTTTAGTTTGTAGACGGCGGCCCAAACAAGAAGTTTCATACCGACACAATACTGGATTCTTGGGACTCTGATACGGTGTTTTCTCGTCTCCCAAAGTCTGTCATAATACAACTTTGATTTTATTTAATTCAGGGGCTTCGTAGGAAGGGGGCACGCTTAGGGGATTTCAAAATAAAGGCACATCTTAAAGGTGATGAATGTTTTGATGTTTTCACTTTGCATCGATGATATTGGATTGTGGATCATTGCATAGATATCGATGTGTGAAATGATTCCCCTTGTTGTAAACTTGACTCTTGAATTCTCTATATTTCATTGAGTTGTATTCATCTCTCATGAGATTATTGTTGGTGGTGTTCATTTCGGGCGAGTTGGCCCAGAACGCTTGAAGCAGCTGCAGAAAACTGTTAGATATCCGATCGTAATGTTTCTGATGCTGAAGACGTAAATGGGAGTCAATGGGTGAAAATGGACTGTGAATTGATTCGTTACCAAAAGAGGACTAAAGAAATCTGCCGAATGGTTTAAAGCCGCTGTCCGTCCAACGTGAAGTCAAACATCGCTTGTATCCGTGCTCCAGCACCGTTGAGCAACGAGAAGCCTGGTCGGACCTGAACACGCGTGTTGATCACACAATGAGGCGGATGGATAAAGGGAGGATGTGTCGTTTCTCCATGTCTTCTATTATGCTCTCTTTTTGGTGACAAAAATGTGGAGAATTCCTTAATAATGAGGGCCACACACACACGCACCAGAGAAAGGCATTGTCATTTTTGTTTTTTTTTAAAGTTACCCCGTCCTCTGGAGGGGAGGCAGATTTGCATAATCAGGGTATTCACTGTCAAACCCTTGAAAGCATAAATCATGTTTATTCACAAATGTATTAGTCATTGTGGTACAAAGACAAATGCCGGATAAGCTCGTCTTCAACAAAAGCCCTCTGGAGTCCATCTTTGTGGCGGTGCACCTTCCTCACACAGCCTTTTGTTGCCCACGTCTCCTCGGCTACGTGGACGGATGTGAGAGCCGCAGCTTGTACGCTTCTGCGTCTCCTTTCAACATAAATACATTCGCCTCTGGGCGAAGTAGCTGCTTCCTCTGACCGCCCTGTTGAGGGAGAGAGCGAGAGATATCGTTTCTCTCCTCAGAGCCGGATCCCCACCGCATGCAGCCAGCACCACACAGTCTTGGCCCGGCGCTGGCGTTTTGTCTCAGGAAGAAGCGGAGGTGGGCTCATAGATCCCCGTTTTAGGCGTCGGGCCAACACCCTGTGTTCTACACGGAGGGCCCCCGGAGAACCGAGCACATGGAAGACAAACGTGGACGGCAAGCGGGGGAGGGACCTGGAGAAAGGGCCAGCGCTGGTGTTTGTTGGGGAAGTGATTGCATCGGGCCTGTTGTGTTTGGTCAGACTGGTCTCATCCAGCGTTGGTGGCGAAACCTATGAAAAACCGAATTGTGAACGAGGACGTATAAAGAACACAGCGGGCGGGCGGGAGAGGAGCAGGATGGATCCAACATCAGGGATCTGACAGCCAGGAGAGCGATGTTTGTTCCTCGTGTGGAACAAGAAGTCAATGTTGATGTTTTTGTCACATAACTTGCGTACTTCAGTAACGGCACATGTTTTTCTGATCTTTTCCTAAACATAACTGAGTTGTTTCCTGTGAAGACGGAAGTTTATTTTGAAAAGACCGTATTGAAGTAACGAGCGTAAGGTGACACGTTTTGCTGGACTTCTGTAAGAAAACGACTAACGAGCAGAAAGTGTTGGTGGGACGTCACAGTAACCGTTGGTGTGGTGGTGGTGGATAGTTCTCCTGCTCCAGATGGATGAAGGGAGTTGCATATTTCCGGGGCCCTCCCCTCTCCCATGTATCCATAGACGTTGCTGCCTTCAGTGTAAACGGGCCCTTGGAGACTTTGTCCCTTGTTAACCCGTTGTTGTCCGGCCACAGACGGGCCTACCTACACTCAGTGTGTTGTGTGGAAACTATGACACGACTGTTTGTCGGACTCCCGGCCTCCCGGTTTCCCACACCCCTCCGGAGCCCCCTCTGAGATTTCAAGGTCAGTAAAGGTCTGCGGGCTGGAGAGTCATTCCTTGGGAAGCGGACTCTCCCCCCCTCCCCCCTCTCTCTCTCTCTCTCTCCGTGGTCATCTAACTGTATCTCACCAAGTTGGGATTTGATTTCCACAGCTCTGGACTTAGCGTCAGATCACAGCCTGACAGCAGACGAGTCCTTTTAGAATCCAGCGTAGAGGGCCGAGGGGCACGAGACCTCACCGGTTTGTTGAACTCTCCGACAGCTGAGCATGCAACGTGTATATCTGTGTGGTGGGGCTGTGTGTAGATTTCAGGGTGGGTGGGTGGAGGGGGGCTTTGAGGGTCCAGTGGAACAAAAGGTATGCAGGCAGCTGCCGCCTCACTGCCAGCAGCTCATGATCCAAATGGAGGATGAACACTCACACGTGCACCAGGGACGGGATGGTGTGCAGCGAGGACCTGACACACTTAGCCAGGCAGCTAGTGACTCCCTCTGTCCACACACACACACACACACACACACACACACACACACACACACACACACACACACACACACACACACACACACACACACACACACACACACACACACACACACACACACACCAGTGATTGCAAGCTGTCGCTCCTCATCATGTTCACACTACATCTTTGTTGCCCATTTTCAAGTGAGCGGCGTACAGTCTCAGGGTTGAGGCAGCCATTGATTTCCATTCATGTCACAAAAACCCCCATATTGATAAATGTGCTTAAGTCGTGTAATTGACCAGAGAAGGTGTGCAGCTAATGATCATTGTCATTATAGATCGTTGTGTTGATAAGTGAAAACTTTTGATGGAGATTTGTCATTATTTGATCACAATATTTGATAAACTGAACTAAAGATGAGCTCTTTTAAATGTGTGTCGGTTTATAATGCTCCCGTTGAAGAAGCCGATACCAGAGAACAATGCGTAGTGAACGACTATGATCATCAACATAGTTTGTTTTCGTTGATTCATCTCCTCAGCAGCGTGAACATGAAGTCTTTCTTAAAGTGATGATTTAACGAACTCTCCTTTGACAAACCGAACACACTGTGTTCACTGTTAATGGACTGAGTGGAGACCAGTGGATGCTGCTGGCTGTGACGTAAAGATGAAATGATTAATAGATTATGTATCTGCAACAATTCTCATAACTAATTATTCATCCAACTTTTCCTGTTTCATTCCCTTTAAGATTTGAAACTTCTTGATTTTACACTTTTCCTCAGACACAACATTAATATTGTCCTCCATAAATATAAAAAGAACACATAAGTCAATGGTGTATAGATATAATATTCTATGTTTGCGGCCCTAAAGTTGACATGATTGGTGTTGAAGAGGGCAGAAGAGCCGAACAACAAGCGCCTCACGCTGCCAACACAGACACTGATGAATTGGTGGCAGTTGCTGAAGGCATATTAGGGCAAAGGGTGACCTGGGAGGGGTTTATGGGGGAGGGGGGGGGTGTGAGTGAGTGTACTGTGAGGGTGACAAGAAGCAGCAACAGCGGAGAGGGGGGGGTGTCCAGTGAGAAGGGTAATTCGGGGCGTCCAGAGCGAGGCGGTTACACCAGCAGTCGCCTCCTCTGCTGCAGCTCGTGAGCTCCGTGATCCTTCACTTGGACTATCGTCAGACTGAGCTGCTCGTCCACCAACGCTCTCCGTCTGTGTCACAGCTCGTCCAAACCGCCTTTTGGCATCTTTAATCTTTGACGGTAAGAGCGACCGACCGGGACTTTACAGCTCTTAAGAGTCTGTGTGTGTGTGTGTGTGTGTGTGTGTGTGTGTGAGATAGAGAGAGAGAGAGTGTGTGTGTGTGAGAGTGTTGCTTCTCATGTAATTGGTCTGAATTGACACGAACGCTGCTTCACTTTAAACCGTAATTACTTCGAGAGGGAGATGTGATTCTGGATGGCTGTTTTCTTAAGTGGTATTACGTCTCCTCTGGTGATTCCCGTTGCTTGAGACGCTCTCCCAAACGTTTCTCTGAGCTTTCTAATCAGCCCGTCGGCCGGTGGGGTTTCGCCGCTGGCGCCTCTCAGGACTTCAGGAAGTAGATAGCGAGGAGTGCGAGACGACTTGTGTGCACTGTTCTCCGTCATCAGCCGCCGAGCTGACACCTTCGCCCCCCTGCCGGCCCCCAGAATGTGCCCCGAGGGCCCGGAGAGCCGCTGGTGTTGTCCTGCAGCTCATAACGTCACACCTGTTCTCTCTCGTCTCCGGTGATCCTCGCGCCCGTGACACCTGCTCGCGTACTTCAACAGCACACACCAGCATAATGCGTAATGGGCTCTTGTTTCCCTTCTACCTCGTCTGCTCTGCTCGTATCTCGGCTTTTCAAAGTCAAGTCAATTCAGACAGAAAGCAAATAGCAGGAAGTTGTTCATGGATGCTCGGTGGCCTCCAGGTATTCGTTTAGAGCTCAGGAGATGGAAGCTTCTCTTTCATGAAAGCCTCTTATCCACTGTAGCACATCTCACAAGAGTAAAGGCATCACTCTGTCAAAGCACACGCGTGAGACCGGATCTCGCCGGCGTTTTCATTTTGACCCGGTGACAGAAACGTGTACCGGTAGTTTCCCCGCGTCATGTTTATGATGTTCCTGTTTTTTTTCACACGCACCTACAGGTTTGGCGCGGCGCCTCATTCCACAGCCGCCACGTGTCAAAGTTAACGACTTGTAAAACCTCACAAAACAGTTTAGCTTTGGTGAGCATTCCTCCTCCCACTCACCTGCGCCTCCTGAAAATGCAGCTGGCGGTGCTTGTGGCCCGACCGGCTGATTGACGAGAACGTGTTGGACTGGTGACGGCCACCTGTCGTACGCCAGGCGGCTCCGGCGGACCACGCCCTCGCCCTGTGTCCTCCCGTGTCACATTGAGGTCATCGGAGGGCTTGTTTCCTCCCGTCAGAGCTTTTGTTGTCGCGCCGCAAAATATTTCGGTGACGCTGTGAGCAAACCTGTAAACAGTGTTGGGAGCTCGCAGTGCGTTCCAGAGCGATGAAGAGTCCAAATCCTAGATCTGAGACTAACGGGGCCTCAGCAACCAGTACGTCCTCATCAATAATCACTTCTAATACAGAAACGCTCGCTTTTATGAAGTTGTGAATGAATACGATGTGTATATATATCGGATAACACTGTTACTATCTCTGTCATGTCTCTATTAGAGCTGCAACGATTCATCGATTAGTCAACTATTGAAATAATCAGCAACTATTTTCATTGTCATTTATTTTGAAAAGAAAGTCTTCTCTGCTTCCAACTTCTTGAATATGAATATTTTCTCTTTTCTTTACTCCTGAATAACACTGAACTATCTTTGGCTTCAGATATTTCACACATTTGTCACATTTTACTGAGCAAACAACCAAACTATTCAGAAAGTAACCCAGAGTGGAAACGAGCGTAAGCTGCAGCCACCACCAGTCAGTTCATTGGTCGGTTGAGGAAAGCAGCCACTTCATCAATTGTGGATTTGTCATCTAATCAAAAATATATCAAAATCCCAATGTCCCCGGCCTGAGGGATCATCTTCAAATGCCATGTTAGTCCGACTAACGAGCCAAAACCCAAATATATTCACTTTACTGTCATATCAAACAATGCTCCACATGGTTACTTAATAAGTGGCTTGAATAATGATCAGTGCTTGTCTAAAGTGTTGCAGAGTGTCTGTCCGTCAGGTAATAGACTCATTGTTTCAGCAGCACAGGTACAGGCACACATTTATACAACCAGAGTATTGTTTTAGGGCGATGAAGTCATAAAATATGACTACACATCAAGCTCCTACGTACAAAAATGACTTTCAATTGCCCGAAGTCACTTCTGTTCTACGCTTGAATCTTCTTCTATGAGCTCTAGTGTTGACAGATCACATTCATCAGTTTCAGCTGCTTCAATGTGAGGATTTGTTGCTTTTCTCAGTTTTATCTCGTTGTATGTTTAGTATCTTTGGACTGTTGGTCAGAAGGGTTGTGTGTTGGGAACAATCTGGTGATTCGATGTTCATCACAGCGGGTGAACAGACGTCCTCGCACTGCTTTCTGAGCATTCGGAGCCGCCGTCACCAATCACTGCGTGTAAACTAATTGGGTAAATCAATAAAACGTCGACGCAGCATCTTAATGTTGCGATACTCAAGTTCACTGGTGTTTCCTTTCACTCCTATTGGTCAGACAAGACAATTTAAAGTTGTTAGTGTTTTTATAACGTCACATTTTTGATAATTTTTTATCACATTTCATGAAGAAAGCAACCGATTGTGTGAAACAGTTGGCGACAGATTCCTCTGTGCAACAGCACTTTGTTCACACTGTATTGAGATGAATGGGAAGGGACTAAAACACTCATCGATCAAAACCAGTCAACAACCCTCATGAGCTCATCTGATGCGTTTCTCCACAGCTTGTTATCGCAGTAACATCAGTTTTTCCACTTCCTGACCTTCGCTGTCAGCAGTAGCAAACGGAAGCAATATCTCCGAACTGTGACGTCTCTGGCGCTCTTTGTTCATCCATTCACCTTCACTGCTCTGGTATTGGGTGTGCCTCTGTGTGTTCAGAGCCTGAACTATGTGGCAGTGATGTAAACCGACGAGTCAAACCGCATCGTCCACGCCGCTGACGTAAGAGAGCCTCGGGGCCAACAACAGACCTCGCTGAGAGGACCGGACAAAAGACGTCTTTGTGGCGGCTCACGTGGACGTGCATGGGTGCATTAAGGGTGTTATCATGTTGTCCCCTATTTGTTTTCATGTAGCTCCTGTATTCATGCCACACGCTGTGTGTGTGTGTGTGTGTGTGTGTGTGTGTGTGTGTGTGTGTGTGTGTGTGTGTGTGTGTGTGTGTGTGTGTGTGTGTGTGTGTGTGTGTGTGTGTGTGTGTGTGTGTGTGTGTGTGTGTGTGGTGCTCAGGTAGACCGCGGTATTGACGGGCCTTCCCGGCAGCGTGGGTGTGATTCACGAGCCCAGATGACACAGATCTCTTCACTGCCCCCCCCCCCCCCCCCCCAAACCACCACCACCACACAACCCCTCAGAAGTGCTGCCCTTGCACTGCATCAGCCCCCCCCCCCCCCCACCTCTCAAAGAGGCTCACCCATGATTGGTTTAAGAGGAGGAGGGGGGGGATCATATTCCTCTGCCGGGGTTGGCAGCGTAGACTCACAGTCCCCCCCCCCCTCCTCCACCGTGTGTCTCAGTGACTCCACCTGCTGACGCCTCCACCACAGACAACATAAATGAGAGCAGCCGCAGGGTTTTGTTGACTAAGTGAAGATGGCGGGTGACTGAAGGCCGAGTCCAACGGTCGCCCCGGAAACATGCGGCAACAGGCTGTAAATATCCCGCAGCTGGTGCTGGCAGAACAGCCTCAAGGTTGGGCCGCAAACCGAGCCCCCCCCCCCCCCGACCTCGACCCAGGCAGTTCTGTCTGAGCCCCAGTGAGGAGCGAGTCCCTCCTCTCTAAGACCTGATTCATGCAAACAGTGAGGCTCGCTGCGCATGAACTCAATGCCTTCATGATGATGTGAGCAGGTATTTGATGTTCTTCACTTTCATGCTTCAGGCAACAAAATGACCCATTTGGAAATATTAGTTTTCCTCAAAGAAGATGAACGTTGCTCGTCTGGTCTGACCGGCAGCTGGTCAATAATACTAAACGGTGAAATGTGTTTTCCATCAGCCAACGGACTGAATTATTAACTGATGGTTGTTTCACTGTATGGGAACTAATAAATAAATAAAATGTATGACGTTGCTGCTGGTTTGATCTCTGACGACATCATTTGTCATCTCGTGTTTTGGTCTGAGTGTGAACACCTGAGTGATGAATGACTGTTGTTGAGGTATCGACCCCCCCCCCCCTTCATTGCGATGGCCCTCCTGCAGAGGCCATGACTCCAGCGCTCCATGCAGACGGGTCGCCCTCCCTCTGGAACGTGAACCCTCTGCACATCAACATGACTGGTAAAGATGTCGGACCACGGCCTCGTGATGTCTGTCGGCCGTGTGTATTCATAAGTGATGTGCTGTGTTCACTGACTCCGCTGGTCGGACGCGTGTTTTAGATTCTTATTGAAATTCAAAGTGGACGATTCTGCCCTAGATCAGATTTTGTGCTTTTTTAAAGTTTGCAATCGTTACATGAATTCAAAAATATGTGAGCATTGATCGTCACTGTTGGTAGTTGAAGTGCTAAACCAAGAGCAGAGGGGCCAGTGACTCAAAGGGCCACTTCTTGTCCCTGAAAAGCTGCCGACTGTAATCGTGCACTGATCACAGTTTGGGCCGGTTGTGCCGCTGGGGGTCCGGCTCAGAAACGTGGTGATGGATCTCTCGGCAGTCCTCTGGCACGGCGCCAGCAGCTGAGAACCATTCACACACACACACACACACACACACACACACACACACACACACACACACACACACACACACACACACACACACACACACACACACACACACACACACACCTACCAGCCTCCCCACCGCTGACGCTGCCACTTAACACACCAGGGCGGCAAAAGCCAACACACACACACACACACACACACACACACACACACACACACACACACACTTAGGCTTGACCAATATATTGATGCATCAATGTTGTATTAGAGACTTATCTTGTGAGCATACTGATAACACTGCTCTTAATTCAAGGGGAATGATTCGATTTTTTTTTTTTGGCATTTGTGTGATCTAGAGCAGGTGTGTGTGTGTGGGGGTGTGTTGTTGTTTGTTGGTGCATGTAGAGATGTGAGCCGCAATTTGCATCAACATTTGAACGCCTCATTTGAGTCGCATCTGATTATTGTCGTCCATGACGCTCCTTAAAGCTGCAGGATCCTCAGGATCAGAGTGATCCGGTGAGAGTTCTCTGCACATCCATGAGTGCGTTGCAAACAGCAGTGGCTAATATCTTATTCGGAAAACTGGGCTCAAGATGATGAGGGAGGGGGGGGGTTGTAGGAAGGGAATCGTCTGGGTTTTGTCTGAAGAGCCACAGTGTCCGTAAGGTACAACCCTTTGCCTGAGAGACCAGCAACAGCAGCAGATAAAGACATGAACCTCGTAAATACGTTGTTTTGATTCCGGTTTATTTCAGATTTTCTGCTCTAATTGTTGCCTCCATGTGACCCACATATTGTACTGTATCAGTGGCGCTCGGCCACACGTCACCCGGTTACGTCACGTCTCTCCTCGTAGAACCGCGTCTGACCCGAGCGCGCCGGCCTCCGGTTTGTTCCTGCCGTGACTCGGTCCTCTGAGCCGGTCCCGTGGCAGGAACAGAGGTGGCGATGGATGGAGGCCGGTATCGGCCCGGAGGACCGAGGCAGGCTGTCGGGAGGAAGGTCACCGGTCCACAACCCTCGACCGGCTGACGTGCCCTTCAGCGGGTCACTTAACCCGCTGATCGGCCCAAGGGAAGCCTTCTGACTCTCCACCCGTAGACGACAGAGGCTGTGCTGGGAAGCTTCCAGCTCCCCGTGTCTACTTCCTCTTCATGAATACATGTCGAGAACCGTGACGTTGCCCCCCCCCCCCCTGCAGCTTGTGGCTTCTCCGCCCCCGTCGTATCGGAGTAGAAGGTTGAGGCTTTGAATTGTTTAACTGCCGTAGCAACAGATGTCTGGGATAATGAAGCGATTGCAACGTGTTCCAACTCTTCTTTTGTGGACGGATCTCTGATGTGCCCTGATGTGCCCTGATGTGCCCTGATGTGCCCCGATGTGCCCTCTCCGAAGCTCAATGGACGCGTTAGTGCAGCAACAGTTTCCGTTTCTGTTTCAGACCGTTTCTAAAGCTCACTTAAGAGCATTGTGCTGCCCACATTCTGTTATCTCTGTGACTAATACGGTTAGTATCCTTCTGAACAACATGTGCCATAAATATCTCTTTGCAGCACTCTTCCATCTCAGTGATTTATTGCTAATTTGTATTTATCTGGATTCTGAGCCGGTAGTGCTGGTTTTGGTCGGTATAACACTTCACATTGTTTCTAAAAGCCTTTACACCTAAATGAACGACATGAAAATGCCAATATTTCCCATTAAAACGGTTCATACCGGCAGCAATTTGTTTTCGCAACGGTTGAAACACTTTTTCAATAAAGGTTTTGAAGAGATGGACCGACTAGCAGGATCCTGTGGACCCAGAGCAGCGTCTGTCAGCTCCACAGCCGAAGCTCCGCTTAGATATTTCATTGAGTTTCCGTGAAGCAAAATGCTCCGAGTGAATTTGAGTTCCCTCTGGTGAACAGTCAGTCGATTTGTCCAGGGCTTTTATTGTGAAAGGTAAGAACGGAAAGAGTGGATCTGGAGAAATGAAGTTGGTTCAGACTACGGAGCCTCCGTGATGTTGTACGCTCTAGTGTACGTTTGAAACACTTGTTTTCTGTTCTTTGTGACAAAAACTGTGAACAAGAAATATATTGATGATGCAAACTAATTGCACAATGTGTGTAAAGGCCTTAGCTCAACAGAGATTGGTCTCTGCAGAGATGATCCTGAACTGATACTCTAAAAGTGAGCTCAGGGTTTCTTTTACAATCTCGATCCAGATGTGCATGAAAACATCTCTCTTTAGACCGTGAGAAGCTTCACAGAGCTTTATCAAGAACGAGTTGCCCAGATGTTCCACAGGGACGATCGGACTTCATCAAGTCTGGAGTGCTGTGAGATTCCAGCATCTGTGCCGGCAGACTGTAGAATCGTGGACGTAGCAGCTGTGCTGGAACGCTTTCCTCACAAGCTTCCTGAGTTCCTTTCTCGCCAGTGTTTGCTTTCATGTCCGTGTTCCTCGAGTCCCGACTGCTGTGAAATGTAAGCGCTCGTCGCTGGTTCCGCATTAACGTTTCCAGGCGTTCCCCAGGGTTCTGATCTGGGCGCGCTGCAGATTCCCTAATTGTCAGCGTTGAATCTTTTCATTGCCCAGAGCCGCTCTGCCTCTGCTCAGCGAGGCGGCAGACGCACTCCAGGCCTCTGCTGCCCCGCCAGAGAGCAGAGGTGCAGCCTGACATCAGACATGGGGAGAGCAAAACAAAGGGAAAAGGTCGAGACCTGACCAACCCCGGGGGCAGATAAAGCATGTGAGATCAGCCCACAGCCTGAAGACAACTCCCTCATCGCGCTCGCTCGCCTTTTGAACTTCACAGCAACCGGAGCACGCACACACACACACACACACACACACACACACACACACACACACACACACACACACACACACACGCGCCTCTTTATTGTTGGGCTAATTGATGCGGTGAAAGCCCAATGACGAGAGCGACTACAACATACCGGGGAACGCCTCGTCGTTTCAAGACGCACAGTAACGAGGTGATGCACGCAGAATCCTGTTGTTGAGTCTGTGCCGGTTGAAAGGGAGGAGATGAAGAAGAGCAGTGGAGTCGAACCCTGATTGTGCTGAAGGGCGCTGGAGCCAGATATCAGGGAGAAGTTGCCGATGGTTCGTGCAGCTCGCTGTCGATGGTTTTCTTCCATCGGTGCATAATTCATAAGCAACTCGCCGCCAAAGCAAAGCCAATTGCATCCACTCTAAACGAGCGTGCAGAGCCCACAGCGGCACAAAAGGAATGTCAGCCTCCTGACAGACGATTTCACGTTCTTTTGTTCCGTAACAATGGATGTGACTGGAGGGCGTTCTGCTTCTTCTTCTTCTTCTGCTTCTTCTTCTTCTGCTGCCGCTCTCCCAGGTAGAGGGAATGCAAACAATGCCTGAGAGCTGGTGTCTGTCCTCACGCCCCGCCAGATGCTTCAGCTCTGTAACACCGCCACTGTCCTGTGTGTGTGTGTGTGTGTGTGTGTGTGTGTGTGTGTGTCTATATATAGCACGCTATTTTTAAAAGCTGAACTGCAAATAGTAAGAAGGAGGCCTAAAACGGTCCTCTCCTCTGTTGCCATTCCCCGGGCCGCTTCCGCCTCCTCATTCATTCATTCATGAGTTTGCAGAAACACTCTGGGCTTTTTTTCCTCTCTGCCCCCCCCCCCCCCCCCCCCCCTCCCTTTTATAAATTTAAAACGTACCCCTGCTCTGTTTGTGATCGGGCATTGTGGCGTATCTCAGCGCACCCTCATTACACGGGTAGTTAGACGCACGGCTGAATTCGACACGTCTTTTTACACTCTCCATCTCTCTGCGTGGCGTGGAATAGGTCGGCGTTACGTTGAGGTAATAAGGCGTAACGCTGTTCCTCTACACCAAACACCAGGTTGTGGTTAAATGCAGAGTCATCGCTGGGAATGTGCCGACTCACAGCTGCTTCACGGAGTCAGTGATCTAAAGTACTAATTCCAGACTCTCGGGAATCTGAAAGTCACCATAAGAAATCGATGTTTTGTGCGTTTGAATGTAGAATAACTTCCATCCGCCACGCTGACGTTAAAAGAACGACCTGCTCGCTGTGGGCGGGAATGAGCGCGAGGTCAGGATGGTCGTTTCACGGAGAAGGGAAGGCTGTGTGAACCCTCGGACTCGGGGCTCCTCTCCTCTCTGATTGGTTGGATCCGGCGTGTCGTGTTCGGCTCGGGCGCTGCGGGCGACCAGCAGATCAGTGATGTGGCGGTGATGCCGCTAATGAAGCTGACACAGCACAGCCTCCCTCCTCGCGGACCCCCGAGGGCCTCCTGCTCTGCGTGAAGCACTACAACCCCCCCCCCCTCCGATGCATTGCTGCATCATTTATTCTCGCGTTGCTTGCGAGGGGTCAGAAAGTGTTTGTAGTAGCTAAAGTGGGTCACGGTATAAAAAGCAAGCTGCTCTCCCCCGTTTCTCTCTCCCCCCCCTCAGTCTAATGAAGGCCTCTGTGTTGTTGTCTTTTGCAGGAGCTGGCCATTGAGGTGAAGGGGAGGGCCTGAGTGTGGATGACCTGCCCACCGGAAACAGGACCATGATCTGAAGAGGGCGCCCCGCACACCGACACTTCTTCCTCTCCTCCTCCTCCTCCTCCTCCTCGTCCTCCTCCCTGTTTCTTTTCTTTTTTTTTATTTTTCTTTTCGGTGTTCATCTCCGGGGTGACCGGCCTCCCTGCGTGCACGGAGAGGACGACAACCGACAGAGACGACACGTTTCTCAGGAGGAAAGAAGCACAGTGACGAGCCATCCGTGACCTCTGACCCTTGCCCCTCCCGCCGCCACACCGGAAACATGGGGAGGAAAAAGATTCAGATCCAGAGGATCACTGACGAGCGCAACAGACAGGTCAGCAGCAATTACGTGAGCCGGCGATGTCTGAATGTATAATGACTTCCTGATTTGAGCCGCATCAGTGACCGGATTAGAGCAGCAACAACACGGAGACGAGGGACAAATCACAGCCGAGGAACCCGTTACAGGGAGAGCTCAGATGTTTGAAGGGTGTGAGGTTCTCCTCCAGAGTCGGTGTTTTACTACAGAAGAGAAACAGACAAATCAATGTACTGCTGTGGACGTACTTCAGACACCTCAGATAATGAGTATTGGCTTGAGTTTAGAATATGTTCCCCTCTTTACTGTCAGACAGACCTTCATGACGAGGAACCGAGTGAATCAATGGAGCCTGTGCCGTGCCTGTGCAGTGCCGCGACGCAACCACACGATAGCATCGTGTGTTATGAGGCGCGTATGACTTTGCTAAGCGATCGTGGGTTTTTTTCAGACCCTCCCCCTCCTCTTCCTCTTCCTCCCTACAGTGAAAAAGAGCAAGGAAGTACAATACCCCCCCCCCCCCCCCCCCCCCCGCCCTAACAACAGCCCCGGTCCCTCCGGTTACATCGGTGGTGTTATCAGAGAGGATGAAAGGGTAAATGATCCGTCTAGAATGAGTCAACTGGTAAATGGGCTTCGCTCCATTGAGCAGATTGAGTAATGGACTTGACGTGCCCGTCTTCAACAGCAGGGAGAGAGGAAACACACAAGAAGGGAGAGAGGGAGAGAGGGAGAGGGAGGGAGGGGGAGAGAGGGAGGGAGAGAGAGAGAACGAACTTTTCTCCTCATCAATCTTCACAGGTTGCGTGAAGCGGAGCCCGCAGGGCTGTCAGAGGAGGATGGCGGCTTGTTATTCATCAAGCACACAATTGGACATAAAAGAGGAGGAGGTGGTGGAGGGGAGGGGGGGGGGGGGGGGGGTTGCGAGTGTTTCTGGTCGGGCAGGTCTTGGTGAATGGATCCGGCCTTTTGAATCAGGTGTGGAGTCAGTTTGTCAATAAGGTGACTCACTCGCAGCGCGGCGTCATTACCGAGCAGCCCGGTGTCTGTAAAGGCCGATCGGGGTGATGACCCCACGAGCAGCGGTTCACATGCGGCTCCCTGCTTGTCGGGAGACTTTGTTCCAGAGCGACGCACACCAGAGACGTGATTCTTCTGTCGGCGACGCTCAGAAGCGGGGCGCTTTGTTTGAAGTGGAACGCGGCATTAAGCCAGTGAAGAGATGGAATGCTCTCTCCACGCTGGCTTCAGCTGATGAAAGAGGAATACACACATGCATATATTTATATTATATTTTTGTTTTGGAGTACATGCAGCCCGTCACCCTCCTACGTGTTGATTCAGAGATGCTGCCATAAGCTCCACAAAATCAACAGCGTTCAGAGTGTGGGCCCCGGCTGGAACCACGACAGCATCGCCAACGCCACATTTCTCCTGAGACAAAGGGACGCGAGGAAGAGCGAGAACAGGACGGAGAACGTTTGGGTTGATATGGAGGATTTCTTAATTTGTTGGGTTGTGTTTGTCACGTTAAGATAACAGAGAAAGGGTTGAATATTCACTGTCACGGGGTTTCTTTTGAGTGTCAAGTGAAAGCTGTGCACAGTCCAAAAGTACATCACATGTAGTCTTTCTGCCGTCGGCACTAGAAGCTCGGCTCGTTTTCTGCTGAGACGATGTCGGCTGACGGTTGGACAGGCGTGGATGAGCGTGAGGCTCTCCTGGTTGAATTATCGAACCGAAGATGAGCAACTGTGTCATAAAAAGTCCAAGGTGAAAGAATGAGGACATGGAAACGTAAAGAGAGAAGACAACTCCGATTCCCAGGATGCATTTCAGTACGAAACACCGCTGACGTCGACCTGCCGTGAAACCTGGTTATTCTTCTGACTCCGTTCACTTTCAGATTCTTCATCATTTCAGCAACAAAGTGCAGAGAATTGGGCTCAACTATAAGAAATGAATTTGTTTCGCTGAGGCTCATGGGTAGTGTAGTATTTAGAGCCATCCGATCCAGACCAACGAATGAAAAAAACATGACTTCATAATTATCATTGATGGTCATATCATAAACCTGCAATATGGTTGAATAATCCAGAACATTCCCGTGTTGTTATCTTGAGAAACGTAGCGGTGCAGAGCTCTGTAAGAACACTTTTTGAATACGTTTATGTTGCGACCACCAGTGTCACCGACGTTAAGTCCCTCAGAAGGGAAACTCGGGCTTTGAACCTTCAACTATTGTTTCTGAATTCACCTGAAATCGACCCAGAATCTGATCGTGAACTCATTCCAGCTGCAGATTGTCTCATCAGTGTTCCACAAGCGGTCGGGCGATAGGACCAATATGTCGGCGGCCATTTTTTTTTGGTGCTGATTTTAATTGTCTGCCTCTTCGAGAACTCCATTTTTGGAGACGTCGTTCAGAGAACAGGCGCTGCACCCAACACCGCTTCTCTTTTCAGAGCGCTCCGACTCTTTTTTTTGTGGCTTGTAGTTGAAAATCTCTGAACTTCCTCCAGAGAGGCGCCCGGTGTCGTCGCCGTGGACGAAGCTCCACGTGGAAACTCCCGCTGCCTTCTTCTGCGGCTGCTGTCCGATTGATTGGTGCTGAAAAGCGACGTGGTTTCATGAGTCTTATTTGAGAAGTAGAGCCAGAGCTGTGTGTTCAGCTGTGCTCGTTACGGCTCCTGGTGTCTGCACAGCTTATTGTTGAGCAAACATCTCGAGGTGATTTGTTTGCACACGCTTTACTCCTGCAGGAATATATCGCTGATCACCGCCGGCTGGGCTGACGGAGGCCAGTCGGGGAGATTTAACATTTAACGAGTTAGCGACTCGGGTCCCTTTGAGCTCAGTGATCGGATGTTTCTGGAATACTTCAGTTTTTATATTATTTCTTCGTAATGATGATTCATCCTGGAGAGTTGCTTTAGACTCAGTCACATGACGGCGTCTCTGAGACGCCTCTCAGTGTTGAGGAAAGCATTAAAAGAAGAAGTTGAAATGGGAGTTTACTCCTTTCACTTTGGAGCTCCACACTCCCCCGCATGGCTCCTCACATGATATTTAACCGTCACGTTACACAGACAAACAAGGCCCGAACGTCAGGCAGCCTTTTCCAAAGGTGGACCAGAGTCCGTTCATCAAGTTGAAAGGTTTTCACCCACGACGACGAGTCCTAACTGAAAGTCTGCGTGATGAAGACCGCCGTCGTGTTCCAACCGTGCGAGTGAGCGAGTGAGCAGCGAGCTTTGAGCTACAGGAAACAGTGAGGAGGTTGCGGTTGTCAGTGGTGGTTTCCTCATCCATCTGCCGCTCCACCGCGACCTCTCCAAGACACACATACTCCCCCCCCCCTATTCCTTTCTCTCCTCACTGAGGACGTCTTTTTCTACAGTTGCCATTGGTTACCTGGCAATTTCTGTCCTTAATGTCAATTACCTCCAGCTTGGTTATCCTCTGTGGCAGACGTGGGGGATCGAAACTGAGACCTAAAAGTCGCCACCCCGCTGCTCACTTTCTCTGAGAGGAGAAGAAGAAGAAGAAGAAGAGGAGGAGGAGGAGGAGGAGGAGGAGGAGGAGGAGAAGAAGAAGAAGAAGAAGAAGAAGAAGAAGAGGAGGGGGGAGTTTGTGTGTGTTTTTGGCGCTGGGGTGGGGGGGGGGTGACCTTATAATTTGTCAGGAGAGCAGTTGTTGTTGTTTGCAGCGACTCGTGTCTTCATCACCGACCGCTGTCGTCATCCTGCACAGACGTAATTTCCTCCTTTTCCAACATCGCCACATAATTTATCTGCTCGGTGTGTGTGTGTGTGTGTGTGTGTGTGTGTGTGTGTGTGTGTGTGTGTGTGTGTGTGTGTGTGTGTGTGTGTGTGTGTGTGTGTGTGTGTGTGTGTGTGTGTGTGTGTGTGTGTGTGTGTGTGTGTGTGTGTGAGTGAGTGAGTGAGTGAGTGAGTGAGTGAGTGAGTGAGTGAGTGAGTGAGTGAGTGAGTGAGTGAGTGAGTGAGTGAGTGAGTGAGTGAGTGAGTGAGTGAGAGGTGGAGGAAGAGGGGAGGCGGAGATATGTAGATAGGCAGAGAGATAAAGACGGGGAGGAAGGGAGGTGGAGGCAGCAGTGTGTGTGATGAGGTGGGAAAGGGGAGGCAGGAGGGGAGTCGGTTGCCCATGGAAACGACCCCGATATAATTTGATTTGTGGCAGCAGGAAGCAATGAGTGAGAGGAGGGAGGGGGATGTGGAAAGAGAGAGAGAGGAGAAAACGAGGGCGAGAAAATAAGAGGTGAAGAATGAGGAGGAGGAGAGAGGCTCTAACATGTCGGCGACAAGGTAAAAAACAAGAGCAAGAGATGCGAGCGATGGTGAGATGGAGAGATATGGAAGGTCTGCTTCCTCTCATCCTCCATGTCTCCTCCTTATCTCCTCATTCAGTTCAGAGTGAGCAGCTCTACAGTCAGCCTTTCTAATATCAACGCAAACCGTATTATCACTGCTCTGTAGTGTTACCATGAGTAGAACATTTCTTCAAGACCCAACTTTCACTTTCAGGGTTAATCTGCAGTGTGCTCGTTGCTCTAACACGCTTTAGTGGAAACTTGCAAGAATGCTGCGCTACAGGTCCCGCCCCCTAATCAGTGATGTCACCGCAGGCGTTTCAGTGCAGCGTTCCAGACGAGTCAGAGGTTGGAACTTTACTCCGAGCGTTGCAGGTGCTCGATGACAAAACCTCTGTACTGATGGAGGTCTGATAGAGGACCAGGACTACACTGAGACTGGTTCATATAGAGGATCAGGACTACACTGAGACTGGTTCATATAGAGGATCAGGACTACACTGAGACTGGTTCATATAGAGGATCAGGACTACACTGAGACTGGTTCAGGACCAGGTAAAAGTTCTTCACAGTAACTTTAATTGACAAAATGCGTAGAAGTAGAAGCTTCATATTTGAGCAGGGCTTCATTGTACTCGTTCTGTCTGATTTAGAGTTCTGAGTCGTCTCAACATTACGTCTGATGTAAAACTAGTCTGATGTCACTCGTGGGCGTGGCCTAAAGAGCAGCATGCTCGGAACCTTTTTAACACCTTCAGATGATTCCAGCATCCTGTCTGTTCACACACTCTTTATTTGCACTTTTTCTCTCCACGCCATATCAAACACCAGATCTCGCACCGCTACCTGAAGCTCTCTCCCGCTCTCACGTTCCTTAATCTCTGCGTCTCTCCGTGTGTGTCGTGGTGTTTGTGCAGTCCTGTGTGTTTTAATCCAAACCAAAGCCAAATCTCCCCGGATTGTAAATACCAGTTGGTTGCAGCAGGGAAGCGCCTCCGAAGCCAAGCCGGGAGACAACAAGGGACCCGGTGCTTCAGCAGCACTCCCAGTTCTGTTCTGCTTGTTCACAACTGAGGGGTGTGTGTGTGTGTGTGTGTGTGTGTAACGTGTGACAGATGGAGAGTGTGGAAGAGAGAGCGGGAGAGAGTGTGTGACATAGAAAGAGAGCATGGAAAAGAGCATAACAGAGTGTGAAAACGACGAGGAGAATGAGTGTGACGGGAGAAAAGGAGTGTGTGTGTGTGTGTGTGTGTGTGTGTGTGTGTGTGTGTGTGTGTGTGTGTGTGTGTAAAATACAGACGTATCGCTTGAAAGAGAGCATGTTGATGCGCTGTGTCTAGAAGCCTGTTTCCTAAAGCACAAAGTAGTTTTACATTCAATCCTGTGTATTGTGTCGTACTGCACCATCAGCCTGAATGCATCACCGTTCCACTGATTTAAGGTGTTGAAATGCAAAAAACAAAAGAAAGCAGTTCAACATTTAGGGAAATGTGCTTTTTTCGCTTCCTCTCTTTTGAACATTGAGAGTTACTGAGTTTGACGACAAGACTTCAGGAAGTCATTTTTACTCTTTGGTTTTAAAGTTGGATAAAGTGAGCTTTAGAGGCTGCGATGTAGATCTTCGGCCTCCCTGTTGCTGATATCGGTGGCTGGAGACCAGATGGATTATGTTTTCGGGTTGTCCGTCCGGCCAACCTCTGGTTCTGCAGAGTGAAGTCAGAGCTTCATGTGTTAAAGCTGCATTCTCTCCTCTGGTTGTATAGACGTCTATGAGAAACTGACTCGACTTCTCTCTTGATTTATTTTCAAATGTTAAAGTGAAGAAAAGCATGTCGTCTGTACGTATGTGAACACACACAGACCGAAGACGATGGGGCTTGATGTGCTCTGAGACCCTTGAATCAAAGTCTCAGTTATGTATCATGACTGTTTGATGGTGTTGTGGTCGTTTAACAACAGCGGCAGGAAGTTGTGTCACAGACGAGACGACACACATGTGAGCGAGCCGGGCGTGTCTGTGTGAAGGCTTTACGTGCGGTTTAGGAAGTGAGCTTATGTGGTTTAGAAAGATGCTTCTCAGTCTGTCTTTCTATTTGTTAATGAAAAGCTTTGACATAAACATGTGCAGTCCTTTGCACGTGAGTCTCTTTGGCCCACAGCATCAAATATCTTCAGCAAAGGGCGGCTTCACGATAAAGCTTTCTTAACTTTGAGGAAACAAATGTGTCAGAAGGGTGAGGTAATTCCTCTCGTCTCCAGTTCAGGTTCTCTTCTTATGAGAGTCAGTATTGTGAAACAGGATAAAGCAAAAGTCTGCACTAGAAAATTACATTTTCTCGTGTTTCGGGGATAAAATGTGGATTTCAAATGAGATTTCTTTGCAGTGTTTTGCAGCATTGATTACCCGATTCAATAATAAAACATCCACCGACATCTTCTCCACCAGGTGACGTTCACCAAGCGGAAGTTCGGCCTGATGAAGAAGGCGTACGAGCTGAGCGTGCTGTGCGACTGCGAGATCGCCCTCATCATCTTCAACCACTCCAACAAGCTGTTCCAGTACGCCAGCACCGACATGGACAAGGTCCTGCTCAAGTACACCGAGTACAACGAGCCGCACGAGAGCCGGACCAACGCCGACATCATCGAGGTAAAGCGTGGGAGGGGTTTGATCGGCGAGGTCCGCTTCACTGACCCCCTGTTACTGCTGGAGTCAATACTTCTGAAGCAGTTTCATTGATGGATTGTGTGGTTTTTTTTTTTCCGTGTGAAAGTTGGACAATCAGTTTGCTGTATTCTTAGTTGCTGGTCTTTGTTGGTGCGTCTCTTGGTATTAAAACAAGTTTATAGTTTAAGTTGATCCTTAAGATCTGAACTAAGGTTCATCTAGATTTAGTCCAGTTCTCTGCAGTCCAGTCTAACTGACTGTGAGCTGTTGCATCGTGTCTGTGGTCCAGTTTTGACCAAGAATCATTTGTTGAAACTGATTTCCTCCTGGATAAGTCCTCCTAGCAATAAGTGCAAGAGAGTTTTTTGGGAATGTTGGCGTGCCCTCGCTTTGCTGCCTGTTATTGACGGTAGTGTGATTGATTTCCCCTCCACCCACCTACAGCGAAGCCCCGCCCTACTCTGTCTGTGATTGGCTAGTACGTGTTTCCTTCTTCGCAGAGTTTTAAAGTTTATTGCCGATGAACAAGATCGATCGAAGGTTGTTAATGAGGTCAACCCAGATGTGGATGTTTTCATACGTTGTCCTGATTACGGGTGAAAAATGTTTAAAAGAAAATGTTGCCATGCACGTTGCCTTGATAGAAGAATAAGATTACATATTTGAAATTCTGACGTGGTGTCATAATTCAACTTAAAGGCACCCTTAATGTGGATATGTGACACTGATTAACAAGAACAATTAAGAATGGCCCCCACATATCATTCCTTCAAGGAACAGTTTGACGTTTTGGGCAAATATGCTAATTTACTATCTTGCTGGGAGTGAGATGTGAAGATCCAATGCTACTCTCAAGCCTGTCTCTTTAAATGTGAAGAGGTGGTTAGCTTAGCATAAAGACTGAAAATGCCTAGCTAGAGGTAAGAAATAAAAATCCACATGAGCTCTTAATCTGGTTCGTTCGTTCGTTCAAAAACCAAACTGTCAGAACAGAGGTCTGGACGGAGCTCTGATCCAGGATTTATGCTAAGCTAAGCTGGAGCTCCATATTTAACAGACTGATATGTCAATATTTTGATCTAATCCTCGGCAAGGAAGCAAATAAGTGTATCATCCAAACTTTTGGAGCTATTCAACGGGAAGAAAATGCAAATGTAGTCCGGTCTGGTCTGGTCCGGTCCAGTCCGGTCCGGTGCTGTAGAGTCCAGCCCAGCCCCGTGTTGTTCATGGCTGCACTCTGGCTTACTGCCTGCTAGCTTGCAGGGAGGGCAGAGGTAGGGACAGCTGGGCCTCCCTCTTACCCCTCTGGCATCGGCCCCGTTGTTACCCAGAGGCCTCTCCAGAAACCAAAATAACAACAACAACAGAAGTGAGGATCCAATTGGAAACCACCTCGGCACAAAATGGCCACCAGATAGAAGGCGAGCAGCTGAAAAAAGATTTGTTTTTATTTGCATATCGAGTAGAAGAGAGCTCAGCGATGAGGTCATTTAGTTTCGTCTCTGTAATCGGAGTACACTGGTTTCTCCTCCCTGTGGGGAAAGTTCTTTGCTGGAGCTCGAACATGCAGCACATCTACATGCCTTGCTGACCCGTTTCATCCATAATGGCCCTCTCATGAATTGAACAGGAGATGGTGAGGCAGGATCCAGCGAGCCGTGCACGCTGCAGCGCGGCACTCGGGCCTCCGAGTGGAGCGTCGACTGAACGCCGGATCTCGCTCCGCTTTCTGAACGTTTCTTTTTCCTCACTTCTTGTTCATGCATAATCGCTGCAGGAGGTTCACGATCGGTCAAACTACAAACACCGTCAACATCAAGTCACCACCGCGGATTTATTGTCATGTGGAGAGCTCAGGTTAAAGTCATATTCCAACAAAACAAAAAAGCATGCAGCACAGCAGAAAAACTCTCGAAAGTCAGATGGGCAGCTTGTGAATAGATTTAAGCAAATCAAATATTAATAAATATATATTTAGGAATTACCCGGGAATTCCAGATTAAATAATATTGTCTAATTGGCCACATTATTTTGAAATATAATTATGTCCACGTCTGTAGACAGGATCACATTGCATTTAGTGATGTTGGGTAATAATCACATTTTTGATTTACAGCCTTTATGAACAAAGTGAGACCTTCATGTGCGCTTTGACTCCAGATGATCAGTCGTATCCTCGCACAACAGTTCATATAAGATTTTATGAGACGTTTTTTCGTGCGTTTATAGTCTTTTCAAAATAAACTTACGTCTTCACAGGAAACTCAGTTAAGTTATGTCACAAAAATATTTAGTTAGGCAACAAAATATTTCGGCAACAAAATGTTTTAGTTAGGTTTAGGCAACAAAATGTTTTTAGTTGGGTTTAGGCAACAACATGTTTTTAGTTAGGTTTAGGCAACAACATGTTTTAGTTAGGTTTAGGCAACAAAATGTTTTAGTTAGGTTTAGGCAACAAAATGTTTTAGTTAGGTTTAGGCAACAAAATGTTTTAGTTAGGTTTAGGCAACAACATGTTTTAGTTAGGTTTAGGCAACAACATGTTTTTAGTTAGGTTTAGGCAACAACATGTTTTAGTTAGGTTTAGGCAACAACATGTTTTTAGTTAGGTTTAGGCAACAACATGTTTTTAGTTAGGTTTAGGCAACAACATGTTTTAGTTAGGTTTAGGCAACAAAATGTTTTAGTTAGGTTTAGGCAACAACATGTTTTAGTTGGGTTTAGGCAACAAAATGTTTTAGTTAGGTTTAGGCAACAACATGTTTTAGTTGGGTTTAGGCAACAAAATGTTTTAGTTAGGTTTAGGCAACAAAATGTTTTTAGTCAGGTTTAGGCAACAAAATGTTTTTAGTCAGGTTTAGGCAACAAAATGTTTTAGTTAGGTTTAGGCAACAACATGTTTTTAGTTAGGTTTAGGCAACAAAATGTTTTAGTTGGGTTTAGGCAACAAAATGTTTTAGTTAGGTTTAGGCAACAAAATGTTTTAGTTAGGTTTAGGCAACAACATGTTTTTAGTTAGGTTTAGGCAACAAAATGTTTTAGTTGGGTTTAGGCAACAAAATGTTTTTAGTTAGGTTTAGGCAACAAAATGTTTTTAGTCAGGTTTAGGCAACAAAATGGTTTTAGTTAGGTTTCGGTAACAAAACTACTTAATGAGGTTTAAGAAAATGTCGTTGTTTGGGTTAAAATAACTACGGAGCCGTAACTAATTACGAAAGTTACCTGACAAAAACATTGACTTTTTGTTTCACACGTGGAATGAACAGCGGTCTCCCACTCTGTGTGTGCTTCTCTGGTCTTTATACTTCCTCATTCATGATTTCTTGGTTACCGTATGTGCTAACGTGTTGTTAGAAGAAGCCCCGAGACTTCAGAGATCTTTTGATTCATCTCGTAAACCCCTGAGAGCCTCCTCCGACCTCTCACTGCTGCTTCAAGGCATCGTGCGTTTCCAAGCTGTCTGAAATCACCCACAAACATTTAAATCAATCGATAGTTAAACAGCTAATAATCCTCTTCACCTGCAGCTTTACCAGGAAGCTCTTCAGGAAATGAGGAGCCTTGTTTTTTAACAACTCAACGCACTGTTGAGAACAGAACCTTTCCTTCTGCACACACTTCAACCAGAGAAATCAGGGTCTAGATTTAGTTCCTGCCCTCCAAAAATAGTGCCCGTTCTCTTGGGGTGGTACTTTGCAACGACCCAGGAACTAGTGTGACCGTTCACTGTGCTCTGTGTCTATGATGGCTCAAACATTCAGCTTTCACTCACACATAAAGCAATGGTCTCCAGAACCAACCAGCCTAATGGACTTTTAGTTCCGAGGACTGTCTGGTCGAAAAACGGCAATTGAGGTTTATAGTGGATGAAGTCCAATAAGAACTGAAGTCTGAGAAAAGCAGAGGTTCCTGTACATTTTAGTCCCAGGACTAGTTTTTATGGAAGTAAAAGTTATGTAGCAATATTAGAGTACGCACTTGTTTCATAGGGCTGAAATCGTTGAGTAAAAGTGTTGGTGAAGCACTTTTTGGATTTGAGTGGGTAGAAGGTAAGACTGAGGAAGCAGAGTTTGGTGCCATGCCCCCCCCCTCCCCCCACTGTCACTTCCGCTCTTCCTTTCACCCTTACTTCC